>JAJHUR010104276.1:0-58063 GCA_027495735.1 Lutjanus campechanus | reverse complement strand
TCATCCATTCATTTCTCTGGATTGCATAGCTCTTTTTATAGTTTTATGATTCCAGTTGTGGGCATTCAGGTGTTTATTACTTTTCAGCAGGTGATATTTTTCATTTTTTGTGGTTACCTTGCCTTTAGTACAAAAGACGTTTCTGGTTGGTTCATTCACAGATGTTTATGTCACAGATCTTTCCTATCATGCATTAGAATCCTTTAGAAAATTTCCACTTCCAAAGTCTTAAATACCACAAGAGGGGGGCGTTCATAGGACTCCTCTTGTGAACACGGTAAACACAGCTCTATTTGAAGGCAGCCTTACTGCTGTTTGTCTGGCATTTTATTTTTTATTTGCTTTCTAAAATCATCGACTTTTCAGAAGATTGTTTACTGTCACTGTTTGCTATTCAGGTCAGTGGGTCAGATGTATTTGCAGGATTGTGTCTTCTTAGACAGTAAGAGGATATAGATTCAGTTTGCATGTGTTTATGTGTGTTTGTGTGAGAGAAGGCCATATACATTCAGCCTTAAACTATGTATCTCTTGACACTGCTGCACTCTCTCTCAGCCCCTCATAAATCTTTTCTACCTTGGATTTCACTTGTTCTCTTCTATCGAAAAATCTCTCACGCTCTGAATGTGTGTAAGTATAACTGATGTGCGTGCTGTGTCCAGGTGTGTGTGATCTCATGCATGAGAACATAAACTGGTCATATCAGTGTGTTGCTGCATAAAGCCATATGGCTGAGCTGGCACGGCATCTGTATTGTATTATTATCAGTTCACATTTCATATGCTCCAGTGACTATCTTGAGATCCATGTGTATTTGCACATGTGTCTTACTACCTTTGCTGCATGTATTATTACATGGACCCATGATCTGCAGCTGCTGCTTATATGTACTTGACTGTACAGGCATGTGACTTTTGTTAGTGCATTTGCTATGAACATTTTTGGTCATGTGTCCATGTGTCTGTGTGTATGAAGGAAATGCATTCACAAAAGCATGTATTAATGCACATAGTATTTAAAACATGTTCGTATTAATCAAATTTTCCATATTCTATTATCATTGTCAGGTTTTTACAAAGTTTAGATGGCTGAGTGCCAATTTAGGGAGCCAGCACATGATTGAGGGCCGCACAATAAAACCCACACACTTGTCATAGGATTTGTGATTGGTCTCATAATTGTTTTTAATATTAAATTCCTTGAGCGCCAAATTCACTTGCTCACGGTGAGGCAATTCATTCTATCTGTCCCCTGAGGTCAATGAAGAGTTGATCCATTTTTCCTGAAACCTTTCTCCTCAGTCATATCTGGGGGGGTTTTTCCCCCATGTTGAGTTTTTCATCTCACTTCCACATTAAACTGCAAAGTTGTCAATCAAAATCACTACCTTTAGCTAATAGCACTAGCACTGATGACCGAACTTAATGACATTTGTTAGGAGCATGCAATTTGATGCATTCTGATTGAAAAGTTAAAGTAAAGATTAAAACTAAAGTTTGAAAGTTAAAGTATTAAAATTAACTGTGGGCTGATTTAAATATAATGCATGCATTGTATGTCAGGTTCAGGGGCAGCACAAATTGTTTCTGAGGGTGGTTATTGACCTGCAGGCCACACTTTGAAGGACTATGATCGAAATGTAAAAGGAAAGGAGAGAATCCAAACCAAAAATTAAAACACAAGATTGAACTATTTGTCTCTCACACAATAGTTAACAGGTCCTTTAAAAACACTCGCTAACACAAATCAATAAGTAAATTTAACTCATAACTAAATGTTCAGTGATGCAGCAAAATATTCAGCACTGTTTTATAAACCATGTAGCAGGCCCACATTTTAAAATCATACTTTATACTTACTTTTATTAATCAACTTTATATTCAAAAAACTTATATTCAAACAATTTCTAAACCTCTTAGAAAATAATGGCTGAAAACATGTGGACAGACTGAACTGTTTAGTACTGAATTGTAGAGTTAGAACGTGACTCTTGATTCAGATTTTCAGATTTTGCAGCCACTGTAATTTCTCCTACACACGTGGATGGGGGGAGTGAGACAAGGTCTTTGCAATCTGAAAACTCATTGCTACTGCAGATGCCACTAAATCCTGCACACTAGTTCTTTAAGGATAGGGTGTTTAATAATGACTTAAATGCATGTTCATTTTTTTTTTTTTCATTTTGTGCTGTATAGGTACCTTCTCAGAGTGGATGCACAGCAATTAAAACTTGTGAATCTCATATGTGTATTCATATTTGTAAATGTGAACTAACCTCCATCTGCGTCAGTGACGTCAGCCTTGGCCTGTTCAGGTACAGCTGTTCCTCCAGGGCGTCTGACGGGAAGAACAGTCCGCCCGGCAACGCGGCGGAGAAGCTGACATTCAGGATCCCTCCCGGCGCCGCATCCAGGTCCGGCTGGATGTTGAATATGAAAACGTCCTCGACAGGCACAGAGAGCACCGCTGACACGCCCTCCAGGAAGTTACCCAAGAGCGGTGACAGGAAGTGCTCCTGGGACATGTTCTGGAGGCGGACGGTGACACTGCTGCCCAGCATGTCCTCAGTGATGATGAGGACGCGGAGAACGCACTGGGCTGAAATGCTATGGACGCCATCTGAAAAGTTAAAGAAGAAAACAGAGGAACAAAAGGTTAGCTGAATGAAAAGATGTGCTCATAGAAGATGGACACAAGGTCAGAAGAGGACATAAAGGAACAGGGGACAGAGAGAGCTGCAGGAGGACATAAGGTGATAAAAAGGTGTGAACAGGTGAAAGAGTAAGAAGAGAGAGATAGATGAAGGGCGAGGCACGAGGGAGAGGGGTCAGGGACGACAGGGATAAACAGCAAAGAGCTGAGAGAAGGAGGTAAAGAGACAGTTACAAATGGAAAGAGCCAGAGATGCAGAACTACAGAGAGGAGGAGCAGAGGTGAGGAGGTCACAACAATATCATGAGATATGCAGCTCTGTCTCCCTACATATGTTATCATCCATTATACACACACATTCACATCTGCACACATTCGAATACAAGAGAAAAATCCAGGATTATTATCAAAACTGCTTTGTGTTTTACAAAGGACATGACATTTCACAGTAAATCTAAAAGGAATTATGTTGCTATTGAAGTGAACAAAGATATACTGGAGGCTATTAGAAGTCAAACCACTGCCAGAGGCAAGCTCTACAGAACAGCAACAAACATACACACACACAAACCTGTTTTCAATCAAGCTTGTATTTATAGCTGTCACAGATCACGATCATGATCATAAGTCAGTATGTTATTTAATTTAAGTGTCAGAGGGAAAGAAGCTAATAAGTAATACTACTGGCACTTTGAAGTTGAAATAATGTAATGGAAAGTTTACTCTGTTCAGACTAGATTCTTTACACAAATTATGTGAAAATGTATCAGCTGTGAATGATGTTTCCTAGCCTGACAATGCCAGACTTAATAAGTCTGGAATCTCTCAGTTCATTTTTTGATTTCCAGGGGGTGATACCAACCAGTAGTCTAATGCTTCTGGACGCGTTTGGACCTACAAGAGCTGCAAAATGTAACTTGTAACCAAAATAACAAAACATGGTACATGGTGGTAAGTGAGGGCATGGTCACAGATGCAGGTGAGTGACAACAGCCTGCAGTGGCAAATTGTGGGCAGAGCAGGATGTGCCACACAAAGACATGAGTTTGCTGGTTTGTAATCCATTTCAGGGGTCAACCACACATACACACACCTTTGCTATTAGCTGAAGGCATAACTTTGCGGACGCCAGGCAAAAAGTGGATACGCGAATCTGCTTTGCCACTGGAAGCGAAGGTTTTATTCACCCCTTCACTCACATAGAATGGAAGGAAATGGGAGGCGAATATTCACCACTGTTAATGTTGTGCTTGCGTGACCTGCGCCCTGACACATGCCATTTGGGGTGATGCTCAGTGCATTTTCACGCAGGATAAAAATGTCAGCCTCAAATTAGAGCTAAACAGTACACTAAAATGGGTTTTTGAAAGCACTCTAGGTAACATATAGGCAATGTAGTAACAGAATCTTGATTCAAATAAGACCAGCACTGCCTAGTTTGACAGTTTTATCTGAGTTTCATGAGCCTGGTGACTTTTTAAACCTGGCTTGGCGACACTCCTCTGTCAATCATCATACTGAATAAGTGGTTGTGATTGGCCTGATGAGGTCCAGGGCTGGTCGAAATCTGTCTGAACAGGGAGGGGGGCAGATACATCTGCCAGAGCAAATGAAACATGAACTCACAGATTTATATGGTTCCTGGTCTAGAGGTTCTTAGTTTCAGTGAAACATTTTTCGTTTAACCTCCCCACAACCCATGTTATTTGCTGAATCATAATCTTTTAGATATACCCAGATTATAACAATATCTGTCACATTAGCAGCTGTATCTTTGTTTTCTAGCTGTATATTTAGTCATCATCTGCACACAGCCAGTTCTCAGGTGGACCTTCATGTCAGCCATCAATTGTGGCTGAAAAGAGATTTATGAGAGAAGAAAGACAGTGATTTTCTGAAACTAAGCTTGCCTCACCACCATGTTGCAGGAAGAAAGAGAAAACTGATCTACATTTGTTTGTGAGCCAGGAAGTTGGTGTCAAGACTTGTACATGTGACTGGACAAGCCACAGAGAGAGATGGAGGGGTATCAACGAGTGGCCTCGTAGAAAATATTGTTCTCATCTCCCTCGTCTCCTCACATTCAGCTCTGGTTACAATTTACAGTAAACACAGCACTCCTTTTCTCTGCTACAAAATGAGCTCACGTGAATTGCAGCAGGTCACAACTCTCACAAAACGGAACAATATCTGTTTCACCAACAGACACGTTTCATCTACACTGCATACAAACACAATCCTGGAATGCATCGTAAATTGTAAAGCAATCTGGTGCGACAAGCCGGCTAATAAGCCATAAAAGAATACAAATGCACAATACATGACCACACCGGCATGAGGAGGCAATTTTCTCCAGCAGCACCGAGGCGTAGTGAAGGTGAAGTCGGGTGAACGATAAGGCAGGGAGAATAAAAGAGTGAGAATACAATACATGAGGGGTCCTGATGCAAAAAGAGTCTGGCAAGTGGTGGAAAGAGAGGAAGAAAAGAAAAAAAAGAAAGGAGCATGACAGCGATGGATGGAGGGTGAGCTGTGAAGGAGAGGGAGGATGTTGACACAGTGAAGAACAGGGAGGCGTTGGAGGGTGAAGGAGGTTTATTAAAAACTGGAAAAAGCAAAAGAGACGATGGAGGAGGACAAGAGAAATGAGAAAGCCAGATTAGGGATGAATAAAAACAGAGAGAAAAAGAGCACTATCATTATGTTAACTCACAAACAGGCAATCAATAATAATTTACTACCTAAGTATTACTGTAAATAATTGATTGATTATTGATGTTCACTTCTCTTCCTTTGTTAATACTGTAGTAAAATGTCACCGGAGAGGCCATTGAGTTGATTACATAGGTTGGAAATAGGAATTTGCTCCTGATTTGCTGTTGCCATAAAGTGTTTCAAAATAAAAGCAGACAGAAAAGAAGAGGGAAGGAATTAAAGAAAGAGACTAAATAACTAAAAGAAGTCATTTGTAATTATTATTAAATGTTTGAAAAGGAAAGACTCAAGAAAAAGAGCTAGGCGTAGACAGAAATATAAAGAAAAGAAAAATGGAATAAATGGAGAAAGAGATAGAGATGGAGAGAAAAGGGGAGAAATGGGTGGAGGATGGGGGTTGGGTGGCAGCTGGTTTGATTACCGGATTATGAGGAGCCTCACTCCCCACTGACCTCTAACATACAGACACACACACACACACACACACACACACACACACACACTAAAATCCAGAGCCTTTCGTAATAAATGAACAACCAGAGGAAGGAGTGGCATTATGAAGGTCCAGAAGAACTCCCACAGAAAATAATCAGGGAACATTTTAATGCAATCATAGAGAGAAACAGATGGATGAAAATGATAGATAGATAGATAGATAGATAGATAGATAGATAGATAGATAGATAGATAGATAGATAGATAGACTAACATACAGTATTAGGTGAAGTAATTAAATGCCACCTCGACTTCTGGGGCTAAAAGCCAGCTTTATTATCAGCCCTCTGGATCATGATGCTAAGACGCAGCACTAATTGACGCTGATCTCCCATTGTCATTGAAATGAGACAGGGATCTATTCAAAGACCCGGGATAAGCTGTTGGACTAGAACCCAATCTCACACACGCCCATGACAAATCCACATATTCACTCTAATTCTGTACACATACAAAAATGCATTTGTGAGGACCTGAAACAATGCATTTGCTGGCACTTAACTCTAACTTTAACCATCACAGTCTCGCATAGCCAGACCTACTGTATTTCTACAGAGGTGTGTCAGCGCTAGCAAAGGGTCTAGCTCCACACATTATCATTCTGCTATGGAGGAAAAAGGGGCTCTGGCTTTTTTGTATTTCTTTAAACCAACCAATTAATAAGTATGTTTTCATTAGTGTATAACCACCTGAAAATGAGAATCATTGTATTTTTATTACCTTAGAATGAGCTGTTTATATCTACAGAGGATGCAGGTCCTCTTCCATGGAGGCAGCCATGTTAAATCACCATGTTTCTACAGTAGCCCAGAAGGGACGCTGTTGGGAGGGGTTAGTCTTCAAAGCTTTCTGCCAGAAGGCCTTTCTTAGTTAGGTTTAAGGGGGGTAAATCATGGTTTAGATTAAAATAGCAAGATTTCTGACAGAAAGAGACGTGTAAAAGTGCCAAGCCAAACACTGGCTCTATAGAGAGGGTTTTCATGTTTTGCATGAGGTTCTCCCACATGCTTGGAAGGGGAGAGTGAGACAAGGTATTTGCAATCTGCAAGCTCACGGCTTGATGCCACTATATCCTACACACTGGACCTTTAACTCTAAATCTGAAATTTCCTCTTACCAAAAGCATCAGGTCTCACAAAGAGGTAAAAAAGCACACACACACACACACAAATACACACATACACACACAATCCATCTGCCCCAAGGTTGTTTATTTTCTGTTGACACACTGTTTTTGTTATGCCATGTTAGCCTCCTGCAGTCTCTGTGCTTGACTGTTTTCTGGTAAGAAAAAAAACTACAATATCTTCTGCCAAGCACATTGAAAATGTTCCCCATGAGTCACACGCTCCCAGGAACCCCTTCAGTGGCCCCCAGGGGACAACAGAGACATTCAAACAGGGATATTTGACAACTCAACAAAACATGTAACAGGCTTAAATAAATAATGGCGCTCATAACTATCAGTGCCATGTTTGCCCTGACAGTTTGTAACTTCACTGTGATTTTATCAGCCTTCAGAGGTATCTTTGCCCCAGGCAAACATTAAATTCTGACAGTAAAACTGGCACACACATACACATGCACAGAGTAAAATATCTTAATTTGGCTTCACTTCGTGGCTACACCCCAGCTAATTTGGCCAACCTGCATCAGCACAAGGCTCTTCACTTATATTAAGCCAATTTGGAGGCTTGAAATGAAAAAGAAAAACAACAACTCAAGCTGAATGGCCATTTAAGCAATTAGGACCACCAAACTCTGTCCGCTCCCAGTCGGTCCAGTTCAATAACTACTCCGCCTCCTCCTTAGAGGTCTGCTACAAATCTTACACAGGTAAATTCCCTGACGTGATAATTACAGTTCTGCTGAAAACACAAAAGTCATAACAAATAAATCTACGGAAACTTAAAGATCAATGTCCAAAATTTGTAGAGATTTTTATTTTTTCTCAAAAGTTAGCAAACTGAGGATTGTTTTTGCAGAATGGGGATGTCACAAAAAATCTAGTACCAGCACGAAACCTAATTATGTTTCCTGCTGTGTTAAAAAGCATATAATTTGCTGAAAGCTCAATGAAAATTCAAGTTTGACTTGAAAGCACAACTTAAGGTACCCCTCCTCTCAAAAGTATATTTGTCTTCTTGTTCCTACAGTTTGATGTTTGAGCCTCTCTGTACAGAATGATGTATATATGCAGGTTTAACACTAGAAGCATGTGCATTTTTTAGGTTTTACCAACACTCATAGCTGTGGTAAATTACATATCTACTGTATATATACTCAAAATTATTATTTCACTTCTTCATCACATTAAATCAGATGACGTGTTTCATGTTTCAAAAGGTGTCACATGTCTGTAAGTAGACTAGCCATCCTTTATCTAAACAACCTGGCTGAGCTAATATCCAGCTTATTTTATTTCTTTATATAGAAAGTGAACTATTCAGCCAGGTAGCGATTTATTATGAAAGCAATGTGATTGCAAGTTCAAGCATTTACAAGCACTTTGAAGACACTATTTCCACGATTTCTAGCACCTGTACAAACCCTGAAAAAGGACAAATAAATGCCAATAATGGTCTGACACCACACATGCACCCCTGTATCTTAAAGGAAGTAGCTCAAATGATCTACTGATGGAAGATAGTATTATATATACGTATATAATGATTAATTGGCCACTTCAGAGCTAATTGACAAATATTTCAAATCTAACTGGAATATATTAAATCAAAAATGCTAAATGTTTCAGAAATAAGGTTAAGTTCTATATGAAGAACCAATACATTTCACTGACATTCATAAATATGAAGAATCCAGACTGCACAAGGACATAAGTCACCTCCTATCCTTTTAATCCCTCCCTATGGGACTGTGTGGTGTCAATCATTTTGTCAGAATATATGACAGCTGATGTGTCATTTTAGAAGGAAACCTTCATATCCAGAACTAAATCCAGGGTCATGAGGTCTCCTCCAGTGGAATATGAAGACATGGAGGAATTGTGGAATTACTTTTGAATCCAATTGAAAGGTGAGTGAGGGTGATCTTACTCATAACTTCTCAATAAGCCAGGAAGTCATAACTAATGCATCATCCTTTCTTCTCGCCACTCTGCTTTAGCGTGAATGGAAACAATAAAACATTAATAACCTCCAAACTCAAAACCCTACAAATGGAAGGTTATTTTGGCATCTTAAGCACCGCGGGAAAACAAAGCTTTTTCGTAAATAACAACTCGGAGATGCTTCTGCGAGCTTTCACGGCTTTTGTGGGCTTCAAGCCAACATTTCCCCATTCCTGTCCGCACTTCAAAGAGGGAGGGAGCTCCGGGCTGGCGTGCATAAAGCCTCTAAGAATAAACACACTGATCTGGAATCACCAGCAGAGCTCCATGGATGCGTGAACATCAATGCAGCATGAGAGTGAGGCTGGCCTCCGATCGGTGCTCTGGCTCTAAGATGCTTTGTGGGTATACGGTCCCCGGAGTCTCAAAGGGTTGAGGGAGTTCAGTGCTATCTCTCTGCGCCAGGTAGCCTGACTAATAGCACACTCATAGCTTCTTGAATGTCAGAGAATCCCTAGCTCGCTTCCTGGAAATCCGCACGGAAATAGTCTGCAAAGTAGCGTACAATAGAGGCCCACAGCTGGAGCTGAAAACAGCCCCAGAAACATCTTTAAAAGCTGCAATACATGGCGGGAGGATGGGTCACAAGGCAGAGCCCTGACATTTTTCCTTTGAGGAAGAAAGTATGAAAGTCACAGAGGAAAGCAAGTAAAGGTTTGGAGATACTGCTCAAGTCATTTGTGAAGGGAAAATGATGTAAGAAAAAGCTTTATCAGAGCTGGAAAAAAAACAACTTTATTTTTGTGTCTAAAAAAACTCACAAACTAACAGATTCTTTTAAATTAAAGGGGAACATTTTGGGGGGTGTTTCAGCCCAAACAAGTCTAACTCTAACTCATTAATCTCACAGCGTGGTATAATCTACTTAACTACACCGCAGTTGCAAATGCATCACATCAAGTTTTCAAAAACTGCTACAGTTACTGTCCACTCCAATAAATCTGGGATATGAGCCACCTACTGTAGGTGTCAGGAAAACAGCATTAGTCCAGGACAACTGCCAGTGTGTTTGTCATTAGCGTGCTCATTTCAGTCATTAAATTTCCAGTTGTTCCCTGTTGTTCTGGACACATTTTGGCACTATGTCATAGTTTTGGTCTTCAGTTCTCTATTTTGTCAGAGCTGCACCTCCACCTGTGTCCCCCTCTTCTCTCTGCTTCTCTGTTACTGCCACAGAAGCATCGGGGGCCATTGTCATGTTATTCAAAAAACACACTGTGCTTCCCATACTGTTGCTTTGTACTGGAATTCAAAGGCCTCTGAAGCCCCAGTGGCCTAATGGATAAGGCACTGGCCTCCTAAGCCAGGGATTGTGGGTTCGAGTCCCATCTGGGGTGATTTTAAGCTGAGTAAAGTAGCAGGACTGTGCTGGGCCCATAACCCAGATAAATTGATGATGAATGAAGGGTTGAAACCATCCTCTGCAAATGGCATTTTGCTGACAGGGTTGCAGTCTCTTCCACTGCCTACTGACATGGATTAAACCTAAAATTGTAGTAACTTTCAACGGGTCAGTAGCATAAATCCAACCAGAGGCTGTCCTGAAACCTCTATCACCAAGCAGATTTCATTTGTTCTGGCTCTCTTTGGGTTACCGGTCTTCAATGAGCCTAACATGGACAACCTGTATCACAGTATGCCTCTCTGTGTTTCCAAACTGGGGGCATTTCAACCAGCATCTACTGCGGGTAATACACTGATAAATAACTTGATGAAGATAAAAAAAACATTAAATCTTTGAAAAACATGCAGCTTTCTCTTTGTGAAGTTTGACTGTCAAATCAAATCAAATCAAATCAAATTTTATTTATATAGCGCCAATTCACAACAAAGTTGTCTCAAGACACTTTACATATAGAGTAGGTCTAGACCACACTCTATAATCATATTTACATCCGACAATTGAAACAATCCCCACATGAGCAAGCACTTTGGCGACAGTGGCGAGGAAAAACTTCCTTTTAACAGGCAGAAACCTCGGATGTCGGTGGCCTTCTCTTACTGTGGTTTGATTGCTGGTGCACCATAATTTTCTGTTGGTATAAAATGGTTGTGTACATTTTTTGTTTACTAACAAGACCCCTTTACAATTTATGTGGAATGTATCTGAAAGAGTGATTCACATATGCCTGATTTATTCCCTTGACTTGAAGCGAGGAGCGAAGACGAGGTGCAGCTCGCTGTAAAAAATAAAAGCAAGCTGTTCTTATCAGTATTCATTTCATTTACAGCATTCAAATATTTCTAGTATTCACATTCCTCCCACTGTTACCGTGGGAGGAAAACCTTGAACATCCATTAAGTAAGTTTTACATGAATAAATCGAAGTCCCTATCTTATCAATAGGCATTCATGTCGATTGACTGTAAAATGTGTTTTGAATAGGGATCAACGGGCATGTATTCTCAGCAAATACCCATTTTGTTCTTTTATTCTCCACTGTGGCTGTGTGTAGCTCAGTCTGTGAAGGCTAACACTGCCAGGGTTAGAGGTTCAAATCCCAACATGGTTCATGGTTATTCACACATGGCATTGACACTGCCATGGTTAAGAGTGGGACTCAAGCCGTCTGCACTCTTGGTACTATAAGGAGCTGGGATTAAAGGGAAAAAAGCCCAAAAGGGGAGATATATTACAACTAGCATGCAAAAAGCCAAAAACAGTAAAATTGGATTTAGACTGAACAAAAGCTGTGTGCTGCTACTCTGAAACACACTAAACTCCGTCATGGTGCCTTCAGCCCATTAGCTCACAGCCCGTGCACCCACGATCACATGGGTTTAAATCCCATTTCACACTGCGTTGTCACATCCCTTTGTTTGGCCTTTTCCATGTCTCCCTTCTGTGTTCACCGTCCTCGAAAAGTCCTAATAAAATACCCGAGCAGGTTGAATTCTCAAAACGCTGTGTAACAGAAAGTGCAAGCAGTTTCGTGTTTTACCCGCAGGTCAAGAAAAATAGATAGGTACAGTAGCCGCTGAACAAATGCTGCCCTTTTTAAACACACATAAACCGTTTGAAGTTGTTAACAGAGCACACAAAGGACCGTCTGGTGCACAGTCACCTAAAAGTAATGACTGCAACTCCCCGAGAGAGAGTGAAAGTACGAACAGCCAAAGTGGCACAAATAAGTTCAAATGGGTGAATGAATGGATAGCCGCAGAGAGAGGAAGGCCATACATTAATGTAAATTAACACAAGCATTAATATTGTGAACACATCATTACACAAACACACACACACACACACACACAGCCCGGGTGCTGGCTTGACAGCTGATTTCTGCGCTCTGTTTGTTTTTTAAAGCCTTCCTACCCCTGAGGTCTGAGCACTCATTATATCCAGTGCAAAGTAGAACAGAGTAGAAACACACACACACACACACACACACACACACACACACACGCAGCAGCCCCAGCAACATAATGGTTTAAACCACCGTTTTACAACAGAAGCACTAATCCTTTACATTAAACCAGATTCACTTAACTTGCACACACACTGAGCACAAAAAGCCCTCCTCTTGCAAAGACTCTCACTTTTAACCCATATCACATTCACACACACCCTCATGTCTATTGTACTTATAAACAAATCCACAGCGTAACACAAATCCACACTCTGACCTCTGTGACATGTTAGCAGCTGTTTGGTTAGCAGCATCCATCTTGCATCTGTCTTCTGCTGCTGTGGTTAGTCTTTTCTCTCAAGCGTACAACCACAAAGACATCATGTTTATGTGTATAGAAAAAAAAAAGAAAAAGAAAAAACACACTTTTGCTTATTTCCCATGCAAACAGGAATGCTTTTTGTGCCACAGGCTCTGAAAACATGGCTCCACCTTGTCTGCTGCTACATTGTTGTTTTTGAGTTAAATAATTTGGTGTTTTGGAGCATAACATTGAGGGCTGAACACTCTCACTTGTAAACCACTGCAGTAACTCCAGCACCTGAGGCAGGGTGTGTCTGTGGCAGCTTTCATCGCTGCAATCACAGCAAGGACCTTCTGTTGACTGAGAACATCCCAAATTTAAATTTTCCAAACAATTGCTCCTGTGGGGCGGGGTAATAGTGCAGCAGTAATGGTCTGCTGCTCAGTACGGTATTTGCAGCAAAAAGGACTCCTGTGATGTTTACTTGTGTACGCCAAGAGAGAGTGCACACTACTGACCAACCTGGAGAGATTATAATTGTGGAAAGTGTGAGTGCAATTGTCAGTGTTGAGCATGTACATGCTAATGTTTTTGGCGAATGGTGAACTGAATGTATCTGTTTGCAACTAATAAACATGAATGTGAAGGTTGTCGAGCCCTGCTGGAGTAAATGACACTCACACACCGTGTTTTATAGCACCTGGCATGCTTTACTGCACCTCTTTCTTTCACTTTCTGCACAATATGACCCATTTGTTTGAGCAGTAACATACTCAGATTGGTTTTCTTGGATTTTAAATAGAATCTCTGTGACTAAATTATAGGATACATTCATTCATTTAGTTGTGAGTGGTGAGTATTGGGGGCTGGATGGGCAGGGGAAGGTTATATTGAAAAAGAATAGTTAAGAGCGGCTCCTGCTCAACATGAACTAATTCATTTCAGTCTGTGTGAACTGAACTGTGAGCTAGCTCTTATCAAGTGTGAACATGCACAATACTGGCGACTGTATTCAGACAAAATTTGCCCTCAATGCAAAATGAGTGTGCCTAAGGACGTCAATAATACTAAGGTTCTGTTTGGTGCCATATAGCGCCTTCTTTTAATTATTTCCCAAAGCAAACAAGCCAAGCATCCAACTCCAACATCTATACTCCACCCCTGATCTTGATAAAGCCCTGCAAGTCATCCTGCACAGGATACAATACCTCTTATGACTAACAGATCAATGCTGCTGCTGGGTCAGTCAGGCTTTCTCCTATTACCAATTACTGAATCAGAGATCCAAAGCAGACACAGCAGAGCACACAAAGGGATATGTGCACACCACTGTTATTACATTATAGGTTGTCAATCCAAAACAGACCAAAAGAAAAGAAATTAATCTCAAGATCCAAAAGGTAACCAAGGGCAGTCAGCTCTGATCCAAAGAGACCAGAGGGTATCCGGTCAACCCAACCCAACCCAAAGAGAGAGAGCGAGAGAAACACCATCAGCACTGGCAGCAGCATTTAACCATCAGTTAACAGCAGCAGCAGCTGAAAAGAGAACTGAGACATGTAATTTTCCTGCACTACACAATTCAGTTAATGATGATCATCTGAGTTCATATACTGTGTAGGACTAACAGTCACATCAACTTTGTGAGTTGACAAGGATTGCTGGTATAAACCATTAAAGAATACTAATGGCTGCAACGTATACATAAGTTGTGTCAAGACGTGGAATTTGGAACCACATATTTTTTAATTTTTAAAAATAAACCTTAGTTTACCTCAACAGAGCACTCTTGCTTTTTAGTG
The DNA here is from genome assembly GCA_027495735.1 of Lutjanus campechanus. Classification (NCBI taxonomy): domain Eukaryota; kingdom Metazoa; phylum Chordata; class Actinopteri; order Lutjaniformes; family Lutjanidae; genus Lutjanus; species Lutjanus campechanus. The sequence continues at coordinate 43,616 of JAJHUR010104276.1, read as the reverse complement.
TTGCAATGTGTCAACCTGTCAGAAGCTTCGGGTCACAGATCTGTTTTTATTGGGTAGTTAACTGGCAGAGTAAAATGCATAACTATGCTATGATATGTGAATATATTTTCCTTATTAGTTAGTATTCTCCGTAGTGAGAGCTTTAAAATGAATAAACTGAATAGACATCTCCAAACTAAGTATTGCCAGCATTGGGGAAAGTCAAAAGTATTTTTCCTGTGGAAAGAAGAGATTTTCAAAAGACAGTGTTTTTACAGAAGATTAGTAAGTCAGTCATGGGGTTTGTTGTGTTCTTTATCAGTAGTTTAGAAATGTAAATGTTATGGCCATTCATGATGTCCCCAGAAGACACCAGATTTCTCTTTGGGTGTTGTGCTGTACAGCCTTAAAAACAATCCAACGACTTCAACAGACTCATCGATTTTCACAGTTGAAATGCAGCACAGAGGGTAGATTGCTGTCCAGGTTCTCTCACTGCTGCGAAGAGGTTGTTTGTTTGCAGTAATCATATTAATGTTGTAAAACTAATGTAGTAATGATTTATTGATGATCCAATGCTAAACATAGCATGGAAGTTCCAGTCTGTTGATGATCGCTCCTGCATTGTGCCTCTCACTCATCCCTGGTGGCTGATTTGGACTGACTTTCATTTCGCCTCAGTCCAGCACAAACAAATCATTAAAATGCTATTTATGAACAATTATATTTCCATTTGCCATGCGGCATAAGGCCCTTTGGTGTCTGAAAGGTTAGAAGACCTCTGTTTGTGTGTCTTTGGAGGCCGTGATGCACTTGAAGTTCTAATGTGTTTTGCATCTTATTTTTCTTTAAAGTACTGTAACACAATTATCACAAGTACTCTAAAAATAAGCTTTGCTTGCAAATTAAGTTTTGCTGTGACTAGACCAAATGTCCTCCGACCCCAGGCTGTATTGATAAATATTACATTCCAAATTAAATGGCAACACACATACACACTTGTGTATGGCACATCTAACGAGTGAAAGAGGCTGCTGGGAAAAGTACTGTTGCTAGCTAGCTAGCTAACTACTGAATATTAGCTCTGTGTCACTATAAGATGATTGAAGATTGATTGGTGGGTGTCATTGTTGATCCCTCCTAAATCCCGCCCCTTTTTTCTCTGTGCTCTAATAACAGTATGTAAGCAAACATCATATTTTGTTTTACAGGAAAAAAAACATACAAAGAAATAGTTTTTTGGCATATATTGTTAAATATATGCATAATGTGACTATGAACGTGATCTAAAAGGGTTAAAAACTTTTACTGCACTTGGACTTTAAAAAGGAAAATGTGAATAGTTTACTGGTGTCTTGACACCATCTGTGTGTTGCAGACACAACTTCCTCTCATTTGGTGTCTCAGTCTAAATTTTACTCTGTATGTGGTGTTTTTGTCCAGTCATGTCATTTTCAGACAGCTAATGAGAAACAAAATGTAATGGTTAAAATGTCAGACTTCCTAATTAAAGAAACAAAACACAAAAACATCCTGTGAGGTGCTGGAGCGTTGCAACAGCAGACAGAAGGAAAAAAGATGCATACACCTTCTCCATGTTTGTGACATTTAATAAATCACAGCCTCTTTATCACAAACATTCATTATACTGTTCCAGCACGTTTTAAAGGTAGTTTTTAATGAAACTCTTTCTGCTGCCAGGAGTCTGAACATTTCATTTGAACTTTTTCCCTGAGTTTAATGCATTATGCAGGCTGAATATCCTATCAGAACAGATTCCACATTCAGCTTGCATAATACAACTAAGTGATATGTACAGCAAGTTTTCTGCCGTTCTCTGCAGGCTACAGAAAAGCAGAGTGTTCCCTTGGGGAACTGGAGTCATAAGTTAGAAACTGGTTTTTGGTTATTTATAAAATGCATGGGTCTGCTCTGACAAAAATAGGGACTGTATGTGAGCAAAAACCCTCAACCCTGAAACTTAGAGGAGCAAAACCTAAATATTTTGTGGTTGGAGAATCAATTCACCATCACAAAAGGTCAATCTAGAGCAGTTTGTTTCCTCAAAAATTACAGTAACTCAAGCTGACCACATATCCGCCAGTATAATAAGGTAGTATTTAAAGGGTAACTCAAGTGTTTTTCAACCCTATTTTTCCATGTTCTAGTGTCTAAGTGACTAATGGGGACGGCAATTTTTGAAACTGGTCCAGTATTGAGGGAGTGTGCTGCAGTTGGCAAGAGCTCAACTCCTGTAGCGTAATCCCTCTGGCCAACTGCGCACCGTCAGCACCACTAAAAGTGCCACTGACAGGCTCAGATTGTTATTCTAGTCTGACAACATTGTGGGGAGGATCTACATAGAGACAAACCTTTTTATGATATGTTTAAGATACGTTTTGTTAAACCAGAAACAGCTGTTTGATTTGTCTCGCCAAACTAACCAGACTCCAATTGCAAAATTGCAAATTTGAAATCGTCATCTTCATTCACAATGAACAGGAACATAATAAAACTCAACAAAAACATCTTGACTAATCTTTCCACCGTTCCAACAATCATAAACTCTGGTTTGGTTGAAATGAACCCTTAATTCACCGTGTTAGATGTGAAAATATCGGAGCGGAGCGAGAGGTTGGAGATCAGACAAGCAGCAAGAAGAAATGGCATGCACAGCCAGAATATTTAAAGCAGTGAATAAAGAGTTTAGTTCGACCAAAGAACCAGAGTTGATGATCGCTGGAACAATGGAAAGATGAACCAAGATGTTTTTGGAGAGCTTAATTTTGTTTCTGCTGAGTTCAAATGAAGGTGACGATGGCGATGTCAAAGTTTTGCAAAGGGATTCTTATTAGTTTCACAAGATAAAACAAGCAATAAAAATGCTTCAGCAGATCTTAACTTTAAAATAAGGTCTATCTCTGTAACAATCCCTTCCACAGTGCTGTCAGATAGATAAAAATGTGAGCCAGTCAGTGGCAAAAACAAGCACAAACAAGCGTCCACAGGTATTATGCTGTAGCTAAGTTTCACTTCTGGCGACAAATTTCAAAAAATGTCGCCCCCATTAGTCACTTTGACACCAAAATGTGGTAGAATAGGCACCATGCTGAAAAATACTGAAATACCCTTTAAGTGGGCACATATTTCACGTCTCCTCAGGAAGAATGTATGTGACCAAAAAAAGAAGGTGTGAGGAGCAGATTTGAGGAGCAGAGGCTTCCCAGACCAACTGCGAGTTTCTCAGCAGGGAACATAAATTTGTTATGCTCTCGTCTCCCTGAAAACTTCTGTCAAAATATTCACTCACGTTGGCCCACCGTGCATGAATTTCTACTGTCACGGCACTCCTCTGCGCATAATGTTGCCTTATTTATCACCATTTCCCAGCAGTCATCCTGTCACTCAAAGCACATTGTTATCCCAGAGAAACGGACATATGAAATGGGCTGTATTTGTGCAGGGCAGCTCCCGGATGAGGATGTGCACAGCTGTGTGAATGCAAAGTAACTTGGCATTTTCAGAAAAAGTGCAAATCAAACCTGGGGAGCAGACACCTTATCAGCGAGTTTAACTGTCGCTCTGATTCCTCTCAGAGAGAAAGACATTAAGTCTTTGATCCATTTGCATTAAATAACAGAAGCCATTTACATAAGCCGCAGGGACAGCCCACTTTCCTTTTAACACAAGCCTTGAATTGTCAAGCACTTATCTATGTGACGGTGTTATGGTGTTAGACAGACAATTCCCCCACAACTCATCCGCCACCTAACATCTCTGGCCTTCAGTGAGCTAAAAACCAGTGCAGAATATCAGATTAATGTCCCCAAAGACAGACATTGGATCTGTCAGAGGCACTGGTTACACTATATAAAATATTATCATCTTGCTGCTCAATATCTGCTGTTGCAACACAGCTAACTGCTAATTGAAGCCTAAAAATAGGCATTGAGTCAATGTAAAAACCTGCTGAGGTCACAGGTTTGGTCCCAGTGTTGGTGTCATGTTAGGGGTCTCTACCTAACCTGCCATCTGGATCTCTGAGGAGACAGAAAACTGTGTCATGACCTTCTCTGCTCAGCCTAAACCATTTAGCTCCTGACGGGTGGTAGATGTATTGTGCCCCCGCCAGACCTAAGATGTAAGAGTACGTCTAATGGTGCCTAATGGGCTGGTGAAAGTTTCTCTATGGTGTTGCTGCTACACTGTGGTTGGCCAGTGTGTACTTTATATGTGGGTCATCATTGTTGCTAAGTGAGCAGTAAGTGCTGTGTGCTCTTGATGCTGCAGGTCTGAGTCCATTTTGTAAATGTTTTCATGCTATGTTGCAAGATCTCGTGTATGCAAGATCGGTGTATGTGTGTTCCATAGCACACATCAGGTGTGTCGCAGGTATATAGTAAGAGTCGGACTACACTAGAAAAAGAATTTGGGTGTGGTCTAATACCCATACCACTATTTAGTATGCCAGAGAAACATTTAGTAGCAGTATCCTAAAAAAATACCAGGATGTTCTATACTGCATCCAGTCACATTTTACAGTATGCAAGCCAGCATGTTTTACAGGCTATTCTGACTCACAATCTTCTGTGCAACGGAGGATACATCAGAGTACAGACAGTTGACAGCTCATCCACAGTATGACAGAAGCTGCAATGACAGATGATAATGCATTCAAGTGTAAGGACTATATGTTTGAATACTTTTTCTTTTTACTTTAAATGTCACACTATGGACAGCAACAAATGTATGAGCAAGAGGGTCAAAGTTCAAGGTACAATTTTATGACTATGTAAGTAGTATGTTTAAACTGTATTCAACAGTACTTAGGTTTTAAGGGCAGCTGCAGTACATGCTAAAAGTGAAAAGAAAAAGTAGCCTATGTGATTTGGAATGCAGCTTTAGTTCACAAAATGAGTCATCCAACCATGTCTGAAGGTAAAAATGTTTCTAGCTGTTCCAAAAATCCTCACTCCAAGGTGGAGGTCATAGAGAGTGAAGAAAGACAGCATAGTTGCTTGAATATGGGCACACTGCACATTTTCAGACATGATTACAGTCATTCTTGGGAGGCATTCATAGTGTTCCACATGTGATAGAAATAGTTGTGTAAATAATAAAAAAAAGAGCTAGAGAGGGAAGTTTAAGCCCTGCTTACAGATTCACCTCCACACACCTGGACAATCACAGCATGAGGTGGGTCTCAATGTTGATTTGGAGCAAATAGGGGTTTCTAGCACAACCTCACTTACTTCAAAGTATCATGAAAGGGTTCAAAGAAGTAAAACTCCAGCAACACTTGTAGTATGTAGTATAACTTTCTTCTCAGACCAACATGTTTCAGCTCTGGGCTTCATCAGGGTCATCATGAAACACTGACGTTCACACGTGACATTTGTACTGTGTTTCATGACCCCAATCTGCTTCAAACTAGTGTTGCTTTTTTTTTACCTCTCTGTATCAATGTTGGTTTGTCATCTGGAAAGTTATAGAAATTGTCAGACATGCATTACACACTTGAATAGTGTGTAATTCAGTGGTAATAGTAGTTATAAATGAAGAAAGAGATGTGGTATTAGTTATTATCACTATACAGTATAATAATGATGTGTAAAAGTGTAAATTGTGGATGTGATTTGCTACAGTATGTGTTTTCTGTCTATATGTTGTTTGACTGTTATGTTCTATTCTTTCAATACGATTACTATAAAGGCAGCTGCTGTGTGCAGCATTTGAGTCCAAGACAAATTTCTCTATGGGGACAATAAAGGATATTGTACTGTATTATATAGTATTTAACTTCATCATATTATACCTTACTGTATCTTATTGTACTGTACCATACTGTACCATACTTTATTATATCATACCATACCATACTGTACCATACAGTATCTTATCATATCGTAATATTCAGCTACTAGTTGTTGTTGAAGCAGTGGCAGCACTGTAGCAGCGGTAGTTGTCACAGTGGTAGTTTCAATATTATGGTGCATGATATTCTTATTAGTTGTGGTATGAGTAGTGGCATCTTAATAGTTGTACTTTAGTTGTCGTAATTGCAAGTAGCTGTAGAAACAGTATAAAGATAAAATACCATGATATAATGTTAATCTGTACATTTAAATCTACTTAGATTAGAGTTATATGTTTTGTAAGACAATGAAGCATGCGCTGATTTTTTAATATTCATCACACTGAACTGTGTATGGCCTATAGAGTGCTATCCTTGGTGCGCTGGCCTGTAAAATATCTGTATAAATTAATTTGTATTAATATATTAAAATATATATTATTATCTCTGGTTAAAACATGGAAATGATCTTTTTCTCTAAGGCTGTGCAGGCTCTCCACTCTAACTATTCAAATCAATAAAGAGTAAGAAAGGGACGGGCGGTAAACACACACACACTCACACACACACACACACACACTTACCGAGCTTTTCAAAGGGCTATTATATAAAACCACTCTTTGGTGGTGAAACCTTGCCTGTAGGGCTTCCTGGAGGTTCAGGGGTCAACCCATGTTTTCAGCACAACATGACATTAAAACTGGCTCATGACATTTACTTTCTGTGTTCAGTTCTCTTTTCTTTTCTTCTGTCCGTGTTTTGAAGTGTATGCTTCTCTTTCTTCGCTGCAGACAATAAATACATGGAAGCTAATAGAAAGCCGATAGATCAATGGCAGAAATACAGCAATGATAGTTTCTAGCCTTAACATCAACAACAGGAACACCACATAAAGCAGTAATACACACTGAACTCCAGCTGGCTTATACATGCAGCATCAGTGCAATGACCTATATGTACTGTAAGCGTATTCATGGTGCACTGACCTGTGTCACAGTCAGCAAAGACATATAGTAAACTAGTGTGTAAATGTACGATGTGTCTTCTTTGTCAAGACCATATAATCTCCCGGAATGCACAACGGAAAAAGACTGGTGCATGTTGAGTTCACGCGTCAGAGCTATTCACTGATTTGCAGAATGCTCACAAATGTGACAAAAAACAAATTATACAGATTTCGGAAGTGTGTGCAAATTGGCAAAAAATCTGTTCATTAAAAGCCCCTAAATATATCTAATAGGTCACAGTCATAATCAGCGTTGCCATACTACTGTAACAGTACCCCAGATACCCCACAGAACTGCTGAGGCCAACAACTCGCATAAATATCCTCACAGACTCTGCACAAATGAACTGATAGTCTTGCATAGTGCTACAGTGCTACACTCTAGTTTCACTTTGTCATACTAAACTCTTTAACAGTCTTTAGAAAACTGATAATCAATATTTTTCTATTAACAAAGGATGAAAATATTATGTAATATAACAGGCGTCACTCACAAAACCACAAATGCTGCCGCTCTATAGAGCTTTTTCGCCCCATATCATCTTATTTCTACATCACATCCCCTGATAGCTTCTGTCTCAGTGCTCTCATCAACTTCATTTCAAGAAGCAGCAGCAGCAGCCACAGCAGCACACAACTGTTTTCAACAGACAAAGCTCTGATAAACCCACGGTACACAACATGCCCAGCAACAAATAGCACATTTAGAACGGGGGTTACTCAAAGTAATGCGAACGATACTGTATTGATATCAGGAGGTATGGGCTGAGTCTGGATTAACTTGCCACTCGGCCCACATCTGGACCTCTGTCAGGCCTTAATTTAGAAGATTTTCTTAGAAGATGGTGGAGACCAAACCAGAGCCAAAAGGAGGGTGAATAATTGACAAACATTCATCACATGGACACAAACGCGACTCAAAATGAATACTAATGTTGCTCCACGTGCGTGACGGCAACTATTTGCTAACTATTACAAGGGTGGTTTTTCAGTTTGTTGTGGAGTTCTCCTGTCACGATCTATGCAGCTATGTAATCTACATTAATCATTAACTAGCTTTTTACGTGTGACATTTTATGTTAGCCAAATGCTAGCTAACTAGCTAGGTAATCTACAGCAATCAAATAAGTGACTGGAGCACAGACCAGAAGGGGCAGGACTTTGAAAGGGTCAAGGAGGAGTATTTGTCCCTGATGAAAAGGGGTCTGACAATTAGATTCTGATGCTGTATGCAAATTTTGAAAGCAACATGAAACCTGATATGACAGAGATTTGTAGTGCTGAGTGTGTTGGATATGATGATTTAGCTACTGCCTCTTTTACGAGGTGTGGTATCACAAACAAAAGATTGAGGCAAAAGTCTTGACACTGGATGCATTTTTCGTTCAAACTACTTTCATATTCACTGCCATTTTCACTTTTTCCACAGCATAAATTTTGACTTGTCATAGTAGGAAATGCACAAGTGTTATTAGTTAATTTTAACACTATTCTATTCAACTGTTCCAGAATGTCATGAAAGTGTGACAGTGAACCAGCATGCAGGACTCTGACACTGAAGCGGCCAATTAATATCCAGCCATTGTTAATTTCATTATTTACACCTGTGATTTTCCTACTGTGATATGTCAAAATGTCTGTTGTCAAAAAAAGACCAATTCATCAAAGTCTAGCACACCACAGAGTCTTTGTTTCAACCTTCATCTACCCAGGGAAGTCCAGTTAGGCCTTTTTCTTTCCCAGCAAAGCCCTGATCAACATTCAAACTGCTGCACACTCTCACAACTGGGAGTTAGCCAGTAAAACCACAGTCTTTGCTGCTGGCCACAAGAGCAGTTGGGGGTTGCTTTGCTAAAGGGCACCTTGAGCTGATGCTGTTCTGGGGGTGCCAAGCTAAAATGTTTTTATTTTTTTTCATCACTTGCCTCAACCAACTGACCCTAAAGCTGGTTTCATGTGTGTAAATGTAAATTTGCATGCGTGCGTGTGTGCATGTGTGTGTGTTTAAACTGCTGGCAAGCATGGATGCAGCGTTTAATCTCTATGCACCATAAATACGGGAATTATCCTGAGAATCAATACTGTGGAACTAACAGTCCTATGGAGAGCAGGAGAGAAAGAAGAGATGGAAAAGCACACTCTTAGAGATAAAGGTTACAAAAGTGTTCCTCCTAAAAGACTGAGGTTCTATCCAGAAACGTTTGCTTCTGAAGAACCTTTTTTGAAGGAAGGGTTAGTCAAGGGGTTCTTTGTAAGACTAAAGGTTCCATTAGGAAACCTTTTTGGAAGACATGATTCTTCAAGGATTGTTGAAATCCTTGAAGAGGTCTGTCAAGGTATCTTTGTACCATGATGTAAAGAGTTCTCAGTAGAACCCCCTGGGTGGATCCTAGATCAAACCTTTGGAATATAAAAGGTGTGTTTTTTTTGTCAGGACCCTTAAAAGGTGGTATGACTCTGGATAGAACCCCAAGAAAGAGTTCTGGATGAAATCATTGAACCAGAAAGTCTTCTCCTTAAGAACATCTCATAGGGGGTTCTGGGTGAAACCTTTCACATATGGTTCTAGAAATAAAAATTTATATTGGATTCTAGGTAGAAATCTCTGCAAGGGTTCCAAGTGAACCCTTTAAAGAAGGTTTTACCAGGAACCAGAAAGAGTTCTCTAACGGAGACAAGCCAAAGAACCCTTTATGGGTCTAGTTAGCACCTTTATTTCTAAGAGTGTAAGAAAAAGGATGGGAAACGGAAGACAAAGAGAGAACGTGAGAGAAGAAAGTGTGAGAAAGTAAGAAAGCAAGACATTCAGAAAAGGAGAGGAGTGTAGTCTCAGCACTCTCTGGCTTGCATAGATATTATTCATTGAAAAGACACGAATACACACTTGAGTGCAACGCTTTGAGCCACCTGAGAGTACACACACACTTATGAACACACAAACACACAGGACCACTATGTGCAAACACAAATCATGCACGAAAAATCTCCCCGCAACAAAAAACACTGTTCAAACACGCACATGCATAAAAATAAGACGCACACACACAAACACACAACACTTTGAGGCGCTTGAGTACACACACACACACACGAGGAGAGGAAATAAGGAGGGAAGAAAGCAGAGAGGAAGAAGGAGGAGCAGAGTTGAAAAGAATATGCCATGGAAGAGAAACAGCCCATGAGAGTTATGAGAGGATTACAGGGAAGTGTTGAGGGAAGGAGAAAAGTCGGAGGAGAGAGGGATGGAAAAAAATAAACAGGGTGAAGAAGACGGAGGAGATGGCCGGAAGACGGAGGAGAAAATGAGAAAAAGTAGAAGGAAAACAAATGTAAAGAAGGATGATGAAAAAGATGAGTTAGAATGCAAGAAATAAATATAACTGAGGAGAATTCATTCATCCATCCATCCATCCATTCAAGGCTGGGTAGAATAAAGGAGAGGAAGAGAACGTGATGGGGAGAGGAGGGACGGGTAGTCACAGATAACACACAGCGCACAATGAAAGTGACAGCTTTGCTCCGAGCCTGACTCTGCCTGACTGTTGTTTCATTATAATCTCATAACTGTCAAATCCTGCAGCGATGGAGAGAGAGAGACACAGAGAGAGGGAGAGAGAGAGAGAGGGAGAGGCAGACAGTGTGTATAACATACTTTTTTCACAGAGAGAGAGAAAAGGCGAGAAAATTGGAAATGAATCTACATGTCTGGTTTAACTGAGCTGAATGCACATTGGAAGAAGCAGATGGAGACAAAGGTTGGCACACAAGCATACATACATATATATATACATGGATTATATGTTACGCGCACACACACACGCACACACACACACACGTTAGGTTTGCTTGATTGCACACTCATTCACTCAGTCACTACTTCCCTTAATAGAACTCTAGTTCAAGCATTTGCTCGCTCACTCACTCTTCTATTCAGTTTATTAGAGCAGTGGTTTTCATACAGGGGTCTGGGAACCAATGGGTGTCCTTGAGTGGGTTGTTGAGTGTCCTGAGCAAAAGGAGGAATAGAATATTTTAACTTAAATCACATTATTTGGAAGTTTGAACAGCAAGAGAAGAAACAGGGTTAGCTCGTTTTGATTAATAGTAATTTTTTGTGATCTAGTTTGAGAATTCCTTATTATATGTACAGTATATATTTATGAATATATTTCCTACTGTATTCAACTTACCACAGCCACCTTAATTTGTTTGTTTGTTTGTTTATTTTCGAAGTTGTTATTGATTGGTGGTTGTCTTGTCCCTATAGAGATATCCCTATAAGACAATCATTAAATGGCAGTCATTATCTAGTACTGTGTACCAGTCATTCCAAGAGACTGGGTTGGGGCCAACAGGTGGGCCACAGGGGATTTTATTTTGGTTGCCAAATAAATAAAAGACTATGGAATTATGGTGGTGGTGGTGATGGTCTGTCATTTTTAAAAAGTGGTTCCCCTGAAAAAAAGCTTGCAAAGCACTGCTATATTCTATATGTAGTGCTGTTTGCTATGTGTGATTGGTCTATATAAATTATTACTTTGTCATTCACCCAGTAACACATTTTCTCGCTCACTCACTCTATCATTAGTTTGGTCACTGGATGGGTACCTCACCCACCCACTGCCACACTCATTTTGTCACTCTCTCACTGCTTGTTTGTTCACTTGATGGGTCCCTCACTCATTGACACAGTCTTTTTCTCACTCATCCAAAATGACACCTAAATGAATATGTATTAGTGTGTCGTCACCAGTGAGGCTGCTATAAAAGCAGTGTAAATAGGGTAGCGGGTCACACACAGTCCCAAGCCAGCACTCCTCCATTATTGTAAAGCTTTCTGACAGAATACAAACACAGCACTAACCTTCAAAGGCACAACGCTGCTCTCTTTTCGCTCCTTATTCGCTTTCTATGGCTTTGATCACTAACAGCAAAGAAGCTTTTAGGAAGCCTTTATCAAACAGCCAAAGGTTGGAAATGTAAGCAAATAGACCAAAAAAGCATCTAAAAACAAATGAAAAGAATATTTTTTTAACTCAAAAAGTCAAGATACTATTTCCTAAATATATACCCTATATCAACTCAATGGTGAAAAAAAAAAAAGATTATTATATTCTTGTGTGATAAAGAGCCTCAAAACAGCTTCAAATAGTTTTTGTAACAGTTAATATTAAGGTGTACATACTCACCATTAACAGTGATCTTATAAGCATGCATATTAGTAGCATATTGACTCTTAATTAGTCATTATAAAGCACTTATTGATGCCATTTTGCATGACAATATTCTACAACCACAAGGCCATCAATAACCTCCTAAGTACTGCTTATTCATAGCAAGTAAGGAAGTTGTTGTACATGAATTACAATCTTAGTAATATGCTTTGCTCAGTCTGGGCTTTATAGCATTGGTAGAATCTTATGGTGGTAACGCTTATTCACTACAGTTTAGACACTTATTAAAGGTGGTGTAAGTGATGGTGGAGAAAAAGCTGAATCTTATTTTCAGGTCGTCAAATACCAAATACCGCTTTGGCTTGGTGGTTCAGTACAAGCCACGCAACAAAACAATGAGACTCACCGAACCCAAAGTGTCAGTATTTGACGACCCGGGAATGACCTACCTTTACCCACACAAGTTCTCTATTCTGAAGTTGAGTCCTCTTCAGACTTAGACAACTACTGCAATTAGCAGATCCAATTCTTAAGTAAAGGGTTATACCCTGAGAAAAACTGAGGTGTATTGAGATGCACAAAGTCTATTCCCATTCAGTGGTAGAAGAACAAAACAGCAGATGTAGAAATATCTCTTCTTGAGTATGGCAGTAATAAGTGCTTTATAATTACCCATTAAGATCAAATATACATATTCCATAATGCTAGTATTATTATTATTATTAGCCATAAACATTATGTATCAGTGCTCAACATGATCAACATGAGGGATGACTCAACAAGCCTGCCAGTTTAAACTGTTAAACTGTGTTTCTCTCCATACCAATAGCCCATGGTTTTACACTTGGACCCCTCCCTGTCCTATTTAATCTCATTAAGGAAATATTGATATAATTTCATAGGATTTTTAACAGCAAGTGACAGCAGTTGGCTTTACCAGATGGAGCTGCATGCTTCCTTGTTTCCCGACTAAATAGATTTTCTTTAATTTTACAAAATCACTATGGCAACATGGACCACACTTATCCCAGATCACCTGCCAATCAAACAGTGTGGGTGGTACTGTGATACGATCACTCATAACTCATAACTACACACGTCTTTTTTTCACCAGTAAAATTGTCACTGCCATGTCTGAACACCAGTTGCTTGCAATAGGAAATCTCCTAAACTAGCAACATGCTGACTGATATGAAAAACCCAATAATCACTGTTGAATATCTCACCTCGTGTCTTCAAATAGTCATTAAATCTACATCGTCTCCCCTCCGTGATATGTGCTGTCACGTTTTCTCACACAAAATCCACAGTAAGCGTCACACATGCTCTTCTCATCATCCTTTTCTCATATTCCTCTCACCTCCTCCACACTTTGAAACTCTGCTAAGCCAAGTAGAGTCAATCTCCTAATTGTTTACCTCACATGCTTTCAGCTCTGTCACTGACTATAATTGTCTCACAAACACATGTTCACACACAATTTCTCCCAAGCGCCTTCTCCTTAAGAGATTCAGGTACATGAAGCAGCTGTCTAAGACACAGGTAACAGCTCTAATTTTCTCACTGGGCCAGTTCATTCCTCATCATTCTGTCATGCAAACAAGTTGACAGAAAGAGACAAAAAGGTAGAAGTAATGCACAGAGCTCAACCAAATGTCATCCAGTCTTATCACATGCCTTTCTCACTCACACTCACTCAAACCTGTGGAGTCTGAGTCCTTATCTTCACAGTATTTGTTACAGTGAATAAAGCTTCAGGGGAATCCAAACTGACTGCACACACACACACACACACACACACACACACACACACACACACACACCCTCCCATCCTTTCCTCCCATTTTTCCCCTTCACGGTCTCTTACCTGTGACTGTGATCAGCATGGGAGCCACCAGTGGCCTGTTGTTATCCAGTTTTCGGCTCAGTCGGATCTCTCCGCTGGTGTGATTCAAGAGCAGCAGGTGAAGCTCGTTCCCCCTGTCGATGGTGTAGTACAGCCTGTCTGACACATCGGGATCATGGGCGGGTACCCTTCCAATTACCCCGCTGGGGAAACTGTTGGAGCGATTGGACACAAAGTTGTTGAAGATGATTTGGAAGTCTTGCAGAGTGGGCCGGTTGTCGTTCTGGTCCACCAATCTGATCCGGACGGTGGCCCGGCTGACTAGTGGTGCTGAGGTGGCTTGGACGACAATGACAAACTCGTTGCGGGCCTCATAGTCTAGATCAATGAGTGAGGTGAGCTCCCCTGAAAAGATGTCCATCTGGAAGATCTCAGGGATGTTGCCCTCCACAATTTGATACATGATCTGAGCATTAGCACCCTCATCCGGGTCAGTTGCTGTGATCTGGGCGACCACAGAGCCCACTGCACTGTTTTCCTTCACTAGAACTTCAAAGTCATCAGCAGGGAAGACAGGGGCATTGTCGTTCACATCTAGGACTGTGACCTGGATGTGGACAGGGGTTCGCTGAGGGGGAACGCCACGATCTACAGCATAGGCCGTGAGTTCGTAGAATGGCACACTTTCACGGTCTAAGCGGCGAACTGTTCGGACAATGCCAGATGTGGGTTCAATGGTAAAGTCTCCATCTCCATCCTCACCATTTTGGAAGGTGTACTGAACACGACCGTTGGCGTGAGCATCGCGGTCAGTGGCTGAGATTTGGAGGACACTGGTGAAGGGAGGCGCATCTTCACTCACCGTTCCCTGATATCTGGGGCTGAGGAACTGAGGTGCATTGTCGTTCACGTCGTTCACATTCACCTCAACATATGTTGTGTCTGATTTCTGTGGTATGCCATTGTCTTTAGCTGTTATGGCCAAAGTGTAGGTCATCTGGTCCTCATAGTCGAGCTCTGCCTGGAGTGTTATTGCTCCTGTGGCACTGTCTATGCGGAACTGTGGGATATTGTCCTCAAGGAAGTATGTGATTCGAGCATTTTCACCGACATCATCATCTGTGGCGCTTATCACAACCACGGTGCTTCCAGGTGGTCGGTCCTCGTTCACACTGACAGAGTAGTGGGCACTCTGGAATACAGGTCGGTGTGTGTTGGCATCTGTGATGTTAATGTGCACCTGACAGGTGTCGTGGAGTGTGCGGTCTGAGGCAGTGACTGTTAAAACATAACGCCGCTCCTGTTTGTAGTCCAGTGGGAGGGCTAATGAGAGAAGTCCAGCCCCTCCTGCTGTGCTGATGGCAAAGCGGTTTCTGGTGTTTCCTCCTGTTATCTGATAGGTCACCGCACTGTTGACATCACGGTCCACAGCTGTGACAGTCACTACACTGGTGCCAACCGCCGCATCCTCATTCAGGCGAGCATAGTACTCCTTTTGGAGGAACTCAGGGCGGTTGTCGTTAACATCCATAACTGTAATTGTAACACTCGCTGTGGCAGAAAGAGGTGGCATGCCATAATCCCTGGCCTCCACACCAAAGAAATAGTGCTCTACGGATTCTCTGTCCAGAATGGAGCTCACAGTGACCCAGCCTGTTGCAGAATTAATGATGAATGGCGTGTCCGAGCTGGTGCCAGTTAACCTGTACTCCAAACGGGCATTATCACCAGAGTCGGTATCAATGGCCTGAATGTGGAGGATGGAACTACCAACTGGAGCGCTCTCAAGCACAGATGCCTGGAATGGTGTGGAGACAAAGATCGGTGGATTGTCATTGACATCTGTCACCTGTACACTGACAATACCGGTGTTGTTGGAGAGAGGTGGTCGGCCATTGTCCTGTGCACGAACACGGAGCGTGTACTCCCGTTCTGCCTCATAGTCCAGTGGTGCCACAACCTGGATCTCACCAGTGACACTGTCGATGGAAAACTGTCCACGGCTGTTACCACTGATGATATTATAGTGAACAGCAGCGTTACTGTCCTTGTCCGAGTCTGTGGCACTCACACGGAGGATCTCAGAGTGAGGCCGCACATCCTCCTTCACTGCTACCACATAGCGCTTTTCACTGAACTGTGGCACGTTGTCATTTTCATCCAGAACAGTGATGAAAACTTTCACAGTGGCAGAGCGTGGCCCCGGTTCCTTCCCCTGGTCACTGGCCTCCACCTGGAGAGTGTAGTGCTCGTTTGTTTCCCGGTCCACTGCTCCACGGGTTGTAATGAGGCCAGAGCGTGGGTCAATCTCAAAGGCCGCTCGAGCCATGGCAGCTGTGTCACCAACAAAGCGGTAGCGGATATTGGCATTGGATGGGGAGTCTAAGTCTGTGGCTCTCAGCTGTAAGATGGGATAACCCTCCTCTACATTTTCCCTGATCGTCTCCCTGTACTCTGTCTGCTCAAATATAGGAGAGTGATCATTCCGGTCTGACACAGTAATGGCCACCATTGTGGTGCCAGAGAGGCGGGAGGAGCCATGATCAGTCGCTGTGACCCTGAAGTAATGCAAATCCATGTGCTCTCTGTCTAGAATCTGAGTGGTGGTGATGAGACCTGTGTCGGGGTGGATGTGGAAGTAGTCAGATGATCGACTGTTCATCAGCGGGGCGATTGAGTAGCTCACCCTGCCTGCATCTCCTGCATCCGGGTCTGAGGCAGACATGACAATAACCGAGGTGCTGGGTGGCTGGTTCTCAGCTACTTGCACTTGGTAGTTGTACTGGGAGAAATGGGGGTGTCTGTTGGCTGCACGTCGTGGGCGAGGCCAGGGCATCAAAATCTTCCTCTCCCTGTCTCCCGGAGAGGTTTCATCATCTGCTACTATTATCAGTCTCTCCAGACTCCTCTCTCCCCTTGTACTGTGCCTCACCTCCTCATCCCCCTCTCCTGCCTCATGGCTTTCATCCTCTTTTTTCCCTCTTTCGCTATCTGGCTGTGTGATGGTGGTGCTGCTACTGCCCCTATCCTGACCCTTCCCTCCCTCTGCCTCTCTCTCCTCTGCCTGCCTCGCCTTTGTTATTCCCTTTTCCTCCTCCTCTTGCTGCTCTCCCCCTGGTCCTCTCCCTCCCATCAGCCGCGCCTCTCTCTCGCCCACCCCCACCTGTAATTGCCCTCCCCCAACAGCATCAGCAGCAACAGCAGCGGACCCCTCCAAGCCCTCTCCCTCCCTCTCTGCATCCCTCTCCCTCTCTCCCTCAGCCCCCATCTGCTGCATATCTGACTGTCTGACACCTTCGGGCTCTAATGGCACTTGCTTACCGGGTTTTAATTGCATATATGCAAGGTCCCCCTGCTCGGTGGCTGAGCAGTCAGGGGAGATGCTGTCAGAGCACCCTGCGTGGACCACTGCGCTCTCCCACTGCTGTGTCTGACCGTGCCAAGGCGATTTTTCTACTTCAGATTCGTGACTGTGTCCATTTACCTCCTCTTGGTTGTTATTATTACTGTTGGTGTTGAATTTGAGCCACACAAACACGCGCTGGGAGTCTAATGGAGCCGTCGATCGTGCGGAGTCATCCTGCCATGTGGTCTGGTTGATTTCCGAGGGGTGTTTTGCTGTGGTGTGATCAGACTGAGTGCGAAGGAGACGTGATTTCATTGCTGTTGCAGAGCGAGACGCGGCTGACACAACATCGGGAAACTGAGCAGGCGAGAAAAAGCCTGAGTCACCGGCAGACTCTGAAGTTACTTTTTCAGCAGATAGATGAAGCGGTTTGGATAGTTCGCCTGTTTGTGTTTGAGGGGGCGTTTTCAGCACAGGGCCAAGATATTTTGACGTGATTTGGGGAATTGCGCTTTTGCTGCTTGATAGAAATTGTTGGCCGGGCGTCTCGGTGATGCTGCCGGGGGTAAATTGGATGGGGAGATTCCTCTGAGTTATGCCTCCCTCCGGGACCATAAACCCGGCTAAATATCCACCCCCCACTTCTACTCTGTCCAAACAACCGAAGCAACCACCGGGAACCTCCCTGCTCTCTCCCCGGGTTTGCCTGCTCTGCCCTCTGGTTGCCGGTGCTGATTTCCCCTGCCGATTCTTATTATCAGCCCTACATAGACGCGTTAGAAAAGGAAAAGCCAAATCATTATCCGGATAATTAGATGAATTAATGTGTTTGTTGCCTTGCTTCACCCATCCTCCTCCAACCCTTCCCATATCCATAATTGTGGCGTGGTAATACTTGGCTTTTTCATCACAACTATCTAGGTGCGCCCTGGTATTGGAGTTAATCACGGCCTCCTTCCCTTCCTCCTTATCTCCCTCACTCCTCTCCTCCTCCCTGCACCTAGTCAAACAGCTATCATCACCCCCCTCTCTGATGCTTCTGCTGGGATCGATAATATTGTGCCTGCCCAAATGAGAACAATTACCAGCCCTCCTGTCCACGCTGGCCAAACCCCCATCAGCACCCCGAGCCTGGCTCCTGTAAACCGGAAGAATTGTATCTCTGTGGCCACTCTGGGAGGAATAACAAGCAGAAAAATGACAAATGTAGTCCAATTTTGATCCCTGGATACAGTCCGAATTGTTGGGGTGAAATCTGAAGGTGTAGTTTGAAGCATCACTGTGTGGTGAACTGTATCCAGAAAGAGAATGAATGCAACCGGTTGGCCTGGGGCCAGGTGAGGGGTTACCGGCCGGGGAGAAGGCTTGTTTGTCAGGGTTTGACCTATAGAGATGCCCGGGTGTAGCAAAGAGCCTCCCCCTCACCTCATGAGCCCTCTCCCACACCTCTCCCCGTCTCCTCCCCTCTCCTCTTCCGGGTGCCCTCCACAGGCCAGCCGTGCGCACAAAGGCTCCGGCGGCGCCACGTTTGGCGAGGTGTGGCCTCACGGATTCTCTAGTCCTTTGTACTGCCCGCTTTTTGCCGTTTTGAACCGGCGAGGAGGTGAAAGCAGGTGAAGCGGGAGGAGAAACAACGCCCTTCCTCCTCAGCCTCCCTCCCTCCACTCCCATTTGTGCGCCGACGCCATCAGAGCTCGACCTGCTCCTAATACCTGGGTGGAGAAGAGGAGGAGGAGGTGATGGTGCCAGAGGGCCGTTTGCACTCCTCCAAAACGTCCCGACTCCCCTCAGTCCATCCTGGTGATATCCACCCAGCGACCCCACTCCGGAGCATCCCTCAGTCCGTATCCGCTCTCCGGTGCACCTGCTCGGGCATAGATCCCAGCTGCCCCTCGCCTCCTCGCACCGCTGCTGCTGCCGCTGCTGCTGGCTCACTTTACCGGCGTCTCGGTAGCAGAGGCCCCTTGAAGCCCCTCCTGTATTCACCGTCCCCGGGGTGAGGGCGAACAAAGGGCCGAGGAGAAGCAGGTGGAGTGCCAGAGACGAGAGCAGGAGCGGGGTGAAGCCCGGTAGCGGTGCAGCCATTTAGTCTCTTCCTTTCTCTGTCTCTCCCCTCCTTTCTCCCTCTTCCTCCTCTGCCTTTTCTCTCCTCTTTCTCTCTCTTTCGAGCGCGTCTTCCTCCCCACCGTTACTTCTCTCCTCCTCTCCTCTTCGCTCCGGCTAGGTGGCCAGTTCCAGTTCCAGGACCGCCGGCACCGCCCGACACCTTCCCCCTGGCTCCCCCGTCTCTCCGTCGGCCTGGAGAGTTGGCATCTACACGCTGTGGTCCGTGGAGCTGGAGGTGTGAGCGTTAGGAGCGGCGGCGCGGCAGCAGCATCTCTCCTCCCGTTCATTCACATCCAACATGGCTTACACACTCACACTGACTGGCTGGCTGGCTGGCTGGCTCACACACTACCCCTCTGAGTGCGTGTGTGTGTCTCTGTGTGTGTGTGTATGTGTGTGTGTGTGTGTGCAGCAGCGGCACAGCCCGGTGGTAGGCTACCCATCCATCCACACACAGTCACTCTCCTCCTCTCTCCTTTTTCCACCCCTCCCCCTATTGCTTGCATTTCCCTCTCTCTCCTCTTTCCTCTCTCATAATGGTTGGCTCCGGTACGCAGGGCAGTTACACAGCACCCGCGGCGGCAGCCATATCCACAACTGTAATATCTTACACAATCACACCGTCATCACCGTATCATCATCTGAAGAATTATCAGCCTAACAAATATAGCCCTGCAGCTCACCTTATACACGGACAGACCCAGTCTAATGCTGCTGCTTCTTAGAAATCAAACCTGAAAATGAGATTCATACATTTCAAAATAAAATAAAATGATGCAACAGTATGTGGTGGCTTTAGGAAGAATTTCAGAAAAGCATTTCTTAGAAACTTTATCAAAAGGGAGGAAACAACATCAAGATTGTAGCCTAGTAACGTTTATTGTGACAGAACACTGGAGTAATATGGTATATGTTAGGGGAGACCCGGGCATCTTGTCACACTTTTTGCTTTCACTTCAGTTTCTGGGTATCACTACATCACAGTTACTCATTTTCCATTTTGAAGTAAGACTATGCACAAATGTATAATGTTCAGATTTTCATTTCTCACTTATGCAGTTATAAATGGTTCAGTACAGAATGTACGTTTTTGAGAAGTTGCTCCACCACTGAGTAAGTTGTCACATGATGCAGTAAATTGTAGGCTAAATGTAAATTCTCACATATTTTTCAATACATAAGAACATACATAAAAGTTGAGGCATTACACACATTTTTGCAGGTACAAGTCTGATTTATTTAGACATATTTTGTATATGTTCCAGATTTGCCTGCCTCGCTGCCCTTTAGGTTCTGTGGTGTGCTGCCATTGTTGGTCTTTCATTTGTAAATTTGAACCATTTGGCTTTTATTTTATTCCTTTTGTTTGCATATTCCTGCAAAATTAGCTAGCAAAGTTAGCTTCTGCAGGGCTGCAGTTGGGTGATATATACTGAAAGCACAGAGACAACTTGCCCCAGAGTGTCTGTGACATATACCACAGCCTTTGATTTAGGTATCAAAATACAAATTGAAAATGAAAATTGTTCTTACCCCAGATTTCAGCAGCATATACTGCATGTCCAGAGCCAGATGAATTCAGAACAGTGATCCGCACACAACTGTTTGATTTTTTTTTTTACATAGCTCCCTCTGGTGTTGAAGATATAACCAGTGTGACAACTTATCCATGTGACAAGATACCCTGCTCTCCCCTATTTATTCCCCTATTATTATTTTTTCTTTCAAAAATAAGCTCCAGTTTTGCAGCATCAATTGTTCATTAGGGACCAAATTTTATTATTTTGTGATGTCATCCTCATCAAGCTTTTTGTCTTTTTTCTCGTTATTGTATTATTTTAAACAAACACCAGTTGGGCCCATACAATTCAACAAATTACAAATGTTCAGTCCATCTAATGTTTCAATATAATGCCTCATTTCTGTTTAGAATTGTTGTATGGGTGGTTTCTTTTTTAATACATTTACATTTGTGAGTGTAATATTTCCCCAATAAAATAAAGAGGTTAAAATCAAAAAGGCTTTTACAATCAAAATCATCCTCAAAGAGCTGCACACAGTATATTCCAGTGAAGTGATGTAAGCTTTGAATCGTCAGGGTAGCGCTAGTAAAAGTGACGTCATCTCCCGTATTTTCCCCGATGAGTAATACACACACACACATACAGAGGGAGGGAGGGAGAGAGAGAGAGAGAGAGAGAGAGAGAGAGAGAGAGAGAGAGAGAGAGAGAGAGAGAATTCTCAGAAATTTCAATTCAGTGACTTTATTGTAAATTATGTTTTCCTGTGGAGGGATATAGTATATTTTATAGGCCATTATAGTCCCATAGGGCTTCATATATTTGCTGTGGTAGTAGCCACATTTATTACAGGATTAGTGTGATTCATGTCAGTGAGGCACATGCACGCAATCCAGCAATCATCCCAATTTAACACTAATTTTCGCATGGCTAAATGAGCAGATCCATTTCCTGATAACTTGTTGAAAAAAAAAAAAAATCACATTATGCAAATATGTAGCTACAAATTTCCTCCAACATTCACCAGCTCCCCATTCAATACCAATTTATCCTGCCGGCTGGGTGGTGTATGGTTTTTGTAATGACACGGCTGGAATTGAATATGATTTCTTCCTGTGGCTGATGGGAGGAGATACACAAGGCGTGTCAGTCGGGGACTCCGTGCATCAGCGCCCAGAGAGAAGCTGTGGGGAGGAGCAGCCAAATCTGCGCCTGCGTGACCGAGACTGCGCGTGCACACATGCGCTCGTCTCCCCATCCCTCTAATGTTCTGGCTTTCTCTGAGTGTGTGTGTGTGTGTTATTGTGCATCTTAGTGTG
This sequence comes from Lutjanus campechanus, assembly GCA_027495735.1. Taxonomy (NCBI): domain Eukaryota; kingdom Metazoa; phylum Chordata; class Actinopteri; order Lutjaniformes; family Lutjanidae; genus Lutjanus; species Lutjanus campechanus. Next base: position 21,466 of record JAJHUR010104276.1, on the reverse strand, counting down.
TGTGTGTGTGTGTGTGTGTGTGTGTGTGTGTGTGTGTGTGTGTGTGTGTGTGTGTGTGTGTGTGTGTGTCAGGGATTTCTCTGGTTTCTATCTCACTTCAGTTCAGGTATCTCAGGTTTGGCCTCACTAACCCCAATTCTTCAAATCACGATCATGCGTAAAGGAACAGTTCACCACAAAATCATAAGTACACATTTTTGCTCTGACCTTTAGCACAATTTAATCCATCTAGATTTTCAAATGCCATCTAGTTCCACTATATTCGAGAGAAGGCAGACATCTATCGGCTGATAGCTCCAAAACTCACAAATCACATCAAAAACAATCTAGAGGGATAACTAGCACTACATATGAGAGGAAAAATATATAATATGTAAGTATTTTTTAATTTGGGGTAAACTGTCCCTTTAGATTTTGGTAAGGCTTGGTCAGGTCTGTGGGGATGATTGTGTACTGGGGCTGAGTATCAAACCTCTGTACTTTTTTGGTACCACATTGTGCTTGATGCACCCAGTGTTACAAATAGTCAAGTACAGACATCTGGCACCAAAATGCTTGCTCACGTATGGTCCCTTGTTCACTTATTATCTGAACAGATAGTTTCCAGTTTAAGTGATCATTTTGCCGATTTTAGACTATGTTTCCCTGCTCCAACACACCGGATTCAAACGATCAGCTCATCATCAAGCCTCCACAGAAGCCTGATAATGACCTGATCATTTTGTTATGCCCCAGCCTAGGGGAAACCTTGGCACAACATGAGTAAGTGCTCCCCCAGTCTTCCCACTACAAAAAGGCCAGCGACATCCAGTACCAAGTTCAAAAGGAGCAGTTTTTATTTTTCTTCAGAGGGGGAAAATGCCAACATAACAAACAAAACAAACTCTAAATTAACCCTAACTTCCCTAATCAAAATAAAAGGTAAATAAATGACAAAACTCTAACCTACCTCCTATAAACAAAGTAAACAGGAGGAAATGGGTTAAAAGGAAAAGGCTCCTTCTTCCTACGTACTGCTCTACTATTTACAGATATTTACAAATTGATGTTTTAACTTACTCTATACACAACAAGCTTCAGAAGAACTCCACAGAGCACGAACTATCTCATCACAACTTTTAACAGCTTACTATGAAAACACAATCATCTCAACATGCTGACGTTTCCTGGTGGTGGAAAGGCTGGAGGGGAGACAGAGTGAAGACGGTGCGAGGTTCAAATAGTCAGGGGTTCCGCCCCCTGATAAATCACGTGGCAGCAATCAGACGAGGCGGCCAATCATCGAACAGCACCTGCTCCCAATTCACTCACTCATTCATTCATTCCTAATGTAGAGAGAGAGAAAGAGAACACACACACACACCATGTAGAGGAGACACTGCAACAGAAAAACATGCCAAAAACATCACAAATGACCCACAGGGTCATAACAATTTGAATCAGGTGTGTTGGAGCAGGGAAACATCTAAAACATGCAGGGCAGGGGTACTTGAGGACCAGGATTGAGAAACACTGCATACTGTACGTAGGCTACAATGTAATAAAGAATTGATTATTTATTTTAGAGATTACAGATCCAAGATAAAGCTGACAGAAATGAGGACTGAAAGTAAAAGGCTCTATCACAAATCTACCTACTACTTCAGCACCACAGACAGCACCAGGGATTTAAACAACCCCTCTGCTCCTGCACTCTCTGTGCTACTAGAGGATGTAAGGGTGGGGTGGCAGGTTAACAAGCGGGATGACATTTCCCCCCTCATCCCCCCTTAAAGGAAAAATTGGACACTTTTCATGTGGATGTCCAGTCAGTGTTGATGGTAATCAGAGTCAACTGAAGGAATACATTCCTCAGTGCTGCTATAATGATCGAGAAAGCTGAGTTCTAATGCTGCACAGTCTGTTGTGCTTCCTGCATCCAGTTGGTGTTAAAGAAGAACAAGAAGTTATTTCTGCTTGGATTTCTAGTCTCCACCTCTGGGTATCCTTGCTAGACGAGTGTTTTTTCCACCTAACGCTATGTTCTGGTCACCAAAGTAATAGCTACAGGCTAAAGCTAGTGTGGTGATAGACAACAACATGTCAGAGGCTCTCACACAATGCAGCCTGGCACATATAAGCACTGCTGGCACAGCTCCACAAGCAGGATAACTCAAATTTCTCAGTCAATATAGCAGCACTGAGGGATATGTTCCTTCAGTTGACTACATTTACCATCAACACTGACAGGACATCTGCATGAAAAGTGCCAATTTTTCACTTTAAACTGTGTACTGGGTATATAGTTTCATAAGGCATATAGTATCCTAAACTGTATAATAGGCAATACCCAGTCCTATTGCCAATTACAATAGTGTTTAACACAACAACACTGTATTTTTTGAAAATACATATTGTTTTTACTGGGTTAATTAATTAGCCCACCTACTTAGTTGCTGCATAGTGTTCTTGTGCTGTTTTCTGCTTAAACAACATTGGAAAAAAGTCAGAATTTATTGTGCTACTCATGCCAAGTAAGTTGAGGTGTAACCAAAAATATTTAATAAATTCAAACTAAATGTTATAAATCGTAGCTATTGCTGTATAGTACAGCTGTATGACAGTGTGTTTATGTATGTGTGTGTCCCAATCTGTTTGGATCCCTCTGCCTCTGTTTTTCTCTCAGAGCTGGTAGAAGCTTGGAGCGCAGCCACAGCAATGTGGTGCTCCAAAATGCATATCCTCCTTTTCCAAATGAGATTTGAATTCACAAAAGAGAAAAATGCTCCCCCCACCGCTTTCCCCCCCTCTCCGGGTGTCAGCAGCCTCCCTCCAGCCTCGTGCTCTGTCACCAGGATTTGCTGCCGTTTTTTTTCTCGTTGCTGCGACACCCTCACACTCCTCAGTCAGCCAGTGTGATTACTGTGGAATGTAGGTTATTGTGGCGCAGGCTGCCGGCGTTAACAGGATTTGGAATGGGTGCGTGTCGGGGGAGCATGAGGATGTCTAGACAAGTTGTGACTAGGCAGCGTGTGAAACAGTGTGACAGGTATTACTCAGTTTACCCATTCAGTAAATGATAGTTTAGATGTGATGATACCTTTTTCAGCCAAGCAGGGGAAGCTCTCTTCTGCTTTGGCACCCATCACAGAGAGGTCTGAGGTCAAAGTGACATCTGGAGCTGTCAGGGATTCAGTGTCTTGCAAAAGGGTATTTCATCTGGGTATATTCCTCCAGGTCTTTCTTCTTGCTGCTGTCCCCCTGAAATCTGTGAAGCTGAAATTGAAATGGTACATTGTTCCAATGCTTGTCACTGGGAAATTAACAGTCTTAAGCTATTAGGCCTACTGTTTCAATTTCAGCAAGTGTTGCGCAATTACCAATAATTAAATCTCACTGTTATCATCCTCTCCAAGTGTGAGAATGAAATTCCGTTAGGCAAAAACCGCAGTATACTTAATATGTCCCCAGTGCGTAAAAAAGTTTACTTCCTGCAGGGAGAAATATTGTCTTCACTTATTTCATTGTGCTAAAACATGCATTTCCAATTAAAGCTGTTTTTTTAATTGAGAAATCACACACAGAGAAAGTTCACACCAGAATCAGAAATAGCTATTGTTCCTCTTACCTGTAGTGTTATTTATCCAACTAGATTGTTTTGGTGTGATTTGCAGAGTTTTGGTGATAGCAGCAATAGAGACTGAGCCTGCCTTTTATAATGTATTAATCGAAATAGTAATATAATATAATAGATCTAGAATGCACTCTGCTAGTGGTTCTCAAAGTGCCAAAAAAATACATCTGAGAAATTCAACAGCAATGTCTCTTTCCAGAAATCGTGACCCATTTATTCAAGATAATTCACAGACCTTGTTGTGAGCAGTTTCACATAGGGACTATTTTCTGCAGAGGTGAAATGTAAATAATGCAACAAATAGTAATAACTTGCCTTTCCAACACTAAACATATACCACATACAACCTGGGGAATATACAGGAGGCAGAGGGGATTACACAGTATATTTCACATCACAAAATATTCCCACTCCACATTACAGAGTATGAAAACTACTTTAATCCATGTGTGCCCTTGAAAGTCTTTGAGATATTAATAGCCTTGGGTCTAAAATCCAGACAGCAGAGAATCCACCAGGGGGAAATGTTCTGGCATGAAGTAATTCTGATTCTTACTCTGGAAGACGGACGGTTAATTACACCAAGCTCTAATAATATGAAAATGTGAAAATTTGACGAGTCTCTCTCTCTCTGTGAAACTTGCTGAGATATAAATAGAGCCTCCAAAGTACACGAATCTCATTGCAATTTTGAGGAATGTAGCAGAACTTGGTTGTATGAGGCCAGTGAGGCTAACCTTTAAAAATAACATTTTCATTTAGTTTTCTTAACAGAAATTAATGAAATGCTGAGATAAAGTAATACTGTGTATAAAAAGTTTTCTTACACCATGTAAAGGTTCAGTGGGTGAGATTGACAGGGATTTTTTGGCAGAATATGGCAGAAATGGAGTATAATATTCATAAGTATGTTTTAATTAGTGCAGAATGACCTGAAAATAAGCACTGTTGTGGGTGTTTTTGTTTGTTTGTTTGTTTGTTTTAGAATGAGCTGATTATATCTACAGAAGGTGCAGGTCCTCCTCCTGAGGCCACCATGTTGCACCACCATGTTTCTACAGTAGCCTAGAATGAACAAACCAAAAATTGGCTCTGGATTCCGACTTTTGTTTTTCACAGATGCCACTAAATCCTGCGCACTGGTCCTTTAAAATCAAAAAGGCTTACACAAATGAATCTACAGTACTCGGTATATTTATTCTGATTGACAATTTAATGCAGATTACATCACAGATCTTGAGACCTTGAAGAATCCCCAATGCACCCTTGAAAACTCTTGAATTATAAATAGCACTGCCTGTCAAATCAAATTAAAGTCTCACATAAATCGACTTGGGCTGATCGCTGCTTGTCTGTGTTGCTATAATTAAGTAAACAAAACGATTCAGCATGCCTATTTAGATAAATACATAAATAAAAAATACACTTTTTATATATATATATATTTTTTTTTACACAATAATTCCAGGCTAATAGGACTTTACCTCCAGGATCTAACTGTTTCAAGTCCACCTTTATTTTCATTCTGAGCAACTGGTCAGATTAATTAGGTTGAGTACAAAGTCTAATTGACAGAGTGTTGAGTGACGGCGAGGAGGGAGTGCTGTGCCACTTAGAGCTATTTATAATGGATCAGAGAGGCTGGATGGACTATAAACACTAAACGAAACTGACTGACAGACAGTTACTACAGCACCCCGTGGGGCTCTGAAATCAGACAGAGAGGAGGGATGGTAGGAGGAGAGTGTGAGAGGAGGAGAGAGACAGGGACGAGAGGGTGAATGAGGAGTGATGAGGCGGGAGAGACAGGGAGGAAGAGTGAATGAGAAGCAAGTCAAGCTGCTGTAACATCTGAAAGTTTTTTTTTCCTGGTTTCAGTAGGTTTTCTTCTGCACACACTGACAGTATAGCACAAACTACAGGTTTAATAAATAAATTAAAACACGTTAAATTAATTGTAAGAAATTGCTAATTTAAATTATGATTAAAAAAGAAAAAGTTGCAGAAGGAAATATATTTGCCCCCACTCTCTCATGATTGGTTTGCTCACTGTATTTGTTTTATGTGTTATGAAAAAGAAGCATAACCTTTAGCCTGCTCAGCCCGGGAGTGTTTGAGCTAACATTCCTGGAAATGTCACTAGGTGCTACTCATGACTTAATAAAGGATTTTTATATTCATAATCAGAGTATCTCAGATTTCTTTGGACTGCAAACCAATATCATCGACTTATATTAAAGGGATAGTTCTGACAGTTTGAAGTGGGGTTGTTTGAGGTGCTTATCCATAGTCAGTGTGTTCCTTACAGTAGATGGTGGTTCAGTTTGAGGGTACGCTATATTTAGAATATTTTGCCACTTCACATTGCCATCAGACAAGTCTTTTCCAATGGGAAACTGCTGTTATATAAGCCAAATGTCACTCTCTACAAACCAACCAAACTTCATGAGAAAAATCAGTAATCCTCACAGAACACAAGAGTTACTGGTCCACCACTGCCTCGACCAGTTAGTTTGGTTGTGTTACTGTCTGACAATCAATTAATTATCCTGTTAAAACACAGAAGTCACACAAAGAACAGACACAATCTCCAGTCAAAGCACCAGTGGACCAGCAACTCCCATGTTCTGCAAGGTGAAATTACTGTTTTTGCCAAAGGAGTCTAGTAGCTCTGAACAGAGTGATATTTGGCTTATATAACGCTGGTTTCCCTGTTGGAAAAGGCTGTATGACAGCAAGATAAAGCTGTGAAACTATTCTGCATATGATGTGCACTTTTTTAGGCGGCTAAAATATGTTTTGCTGCTTACCCTGTCCACAGCATTACATTGCTTTGCTTCTTAAACCAGTACTCCTGCTGCCTCCCCGAGCTAGGGGCGTGTCGACTGCCATCTACAATAAGTAATACACTGACTATATGGATAAGTACCTCATACAAACTCACTTAAAATAATCCAAACTAGCCCTTTGATAGTCAGTGGGATCACCTTTTTTCACACATCAGCGCCTGTTCACACACAATTCAAACAGAAGAAGACCAGAGACAGTGGTTAAAAAAGACAGACAAGGGTAAGAGCTGAAAGAGCGAGACAGAGGTGAAAAAGAGTGGAAAAAAAGAAAGAAAATTAGAATGAGAGGTGAGGCACGGAGGCTAACCACAAGTGTTCGAAACTAATGCTTTAATAATAAACACTGATGTTAAATCTGTCACAGTGAAAGTAACAGTCAGTCCATCAACAGCAGCCACAAGCCATCTCATACAGGTCTGTGTAATTACATTAGGCTATTTAATCATTTAATTATTCCAAGCTATCAAACATCCATCCACAGATTGAAACCTTGACAGGTGTATATATAGACCAGACCAAATGTAGCAGGCAGCCTTCATAAGTGAGGCAGGCTTTGAAGGTTAAAGCCTATTTCACAGCAACACTGCCCTCATAAAGTGAGAAGGACGAAGGGTGAGGTAATGTCGGCCAGTGCCTTGCAAAACAGCAAAACACACCCACACACATTTTCAAGGGAAAAAAAATCCACCCTCAAACTCCATCACCAGCTTATAATGTTTAACGCAATCCAATTATTTTAGGATGACTTTAAGGAATTCACGAATTTCCATTTGACTGTGCATGTACTGACCTCAACGTGCTCTGTGTACGTCTGTTTCCTACAGGATATGTTTCAGTGGATATAGCTCTGACTGGGTTGTAGTTAGAGGGGAAGAAAGTGGCAGTGTGATCTTTTTTTCTTTTTTTTTTTGAAAGGGATGTATTTTTTACTTTACTTTTCATGTCAATTCTGCTCTATTTTATTGAAAATGTCAGTGATGAAAAGTGCTCTCTTTCTGCCTTTTCTGCAAGTAATAACCTGCATGATTTTTACAGGTCAGTGCAAAGTGCTGGCTCTGACTCTAAAACCTGATGTGCAATTTGATCTTTCAGGTAAGTGAAAATGTTCTGCCCTCACCATCCATTCTAGCTGCCACCGGAAATATCCCAATGATATACATGTCATGCGTCTTTTTTTTTTTTTTTTGGGATCAAATTCTTTTTTATTGAGGTTGTGCAGGGCATAACAAAAGTGCAGTGCTGCTTGGTCATTAAAGAGAAATGAGTATGAGGATATGAAACAGCAGCTGGCACCAATGCAAACATATAAGCAAAACATCAGCGCACACTGGCATAAAAAAAACAAGGTATGTGCTTATACTGTATACGTACCAGCAATGATAGAATCCCTCCCCAGTCACTGCCAGCAAGCTTTACATATAGTCAGATATGCCTGCCACACCGAGGACTTGGGTTTAATGAGTGGATATTGTAGCATGGTTGCTCATTTCTGCCAATGTGATGGAAAAAAAGATGCAAGTAATTATAAGTAAGTAAGTTATTATAATGCGTGTGAGTAGGTGGGGCAGTGTATGTTACAGTCAACATATGTCACATAAATATATCGTATAATGCTGTCATATCATATCGCCACCCGATCAGGATTGCACGAAGAGTCAGGAGGGAAACAAAGGAAAGAGTATGTCATTTTTAGGCAGTTAACTGCATCTCCCCTCCAGTCAGCCCAAGCAGAACAACCAGAGGATTTGGTTCCAATTTGACGTTTAATGCCTGAGATAGAGTGTGAAATATCTCCATCCAATACTCGTCAAGACAGAAGTGTGACCAAGGGAGGCTTCAGCACTTTTGCATTTATCACAGTAGGGACCAGCCCTCGGGATACATGCAAGATAATTTAGCTTTTGAAATATGAGTCCCATGCATCACTCTGAACTGAATTAAGCAGCACATAAAGAGTTTGAATCCACTAAGTATGGAATTCCATGTATCTTTTGATAAAGGGAAGTATAAGTCCTCCTCCCATGCTGCTTTGAGCGTCTCTAAGGGGGCATGCCATAGTCCAACACCATGCCATAGAAAGCTGAGATGAGCTTTTCGCAAGATGGCTGTAAAGATCCAGTGTGTAATATTTATGGAGATTTATTGGCAGAATATGTCAGAAATTGATTATAATATTTCTCAGTATATTTCCATTAGTGTATAATCACTTGAAAATAAGAATTGTTGTGTTTTAGTTCCCTTAGAATGAGCTGTTTATATCTGCAGAGTCCACCATGTTTGTACAGCCACCCAGAATGGACAAACCATTCTGAATATTATATTCCATTTCTGCCATATTATGCCAATAAATCCCTGTAAATCTTAAACACTGGACCTTTAAAGAGAGGACTGTAACAACAATGGTTGAGTCTGTTGATATATCGGAAAGCTGGACAATAAAGCACATACTACTTTGCTTGTAGATACCTGAAAAAATGTTACTTAGGAAGACAACTTTTCTTGCTTAACGGCTCTAATGATGCCGAAGTTTAATCTCAAAATAAATCTTTGAAAAGTACAAGACCTTTCCTGTGCCATTCTTGGAAAACAGAGTCCCAAACAGATGGTTTGAAAGATGGTTTGACGCAACGGGACTTGGAAGAGAGAAACTGTACAAGCCAAAGTATTTGAGTAAATCGAGTCCAAAGTCTTAAGGGATGTTTAACCACAAGGTTCCTGAGAGATTTCATTGAGTGGAGTGGAAGACAGATTATTGTCCAAGTGAAGTTTCATTGCTACACAGTCAAGACAGCCTGGCTGGCTGCAGAAGGAAAACTAAAAAAAGCTGTTTGTGTGATCAGGAACATAAACAAGAAAAATACACCACCAAACGATACAGGGTACATCATAAATGCTTTTTAATGCTACGAAATGTGTTAGGGTGTATTTTTCCAACAACCACTCAGACTGGCTTTTTCAGGACCATGGACAGCTACCTGCTGCAGGGACTTCTCACATGTGATTTTTTCAAAGTGAAAAGTATTGAGTCTGATACAGCACAGAGCACAGAAATGTGAAAAACACACCAGCTTATGGTAGGGTGTTTGCGTTATACTGGCAGTACCTTAAAAAACCGAACTCTCTGACACAACTAATTTCATGTTCAGCGTGCAGCCTGTAATACCACTTGCCATGGAGTCAGAAATGAGTAGACCTAATTCAAATGAGAAAATCTTATTCCCCGTTTAGCTGAGGTAATGTGGGTCAGGAACAGCTGGATCCTGCTGCTGATCCATTCTGCTGCCGTCTGCTCCACAATCCATTAATAGCTGCGTTTATGTGCACACGGACAGAATATCTAATATTGTTCTCCAAACAGGAAAAACAAAGCAGCTTCCATGCAGCTTTGTCTGACTGTTTCTGACAGTTTGAAAAGACCAGATGTTATGCTGAATTCTATGGCCTGCTAACTGCATCTGGAGTAAAAGGTTCTGATAGAAGCTATTACATGGTAAATGAAGCAAATCAACTGTTTTTGAATAGCACTGGTGCAAGTTTCTTGGTGCTTAAACTGATGAAAATAATGATTTCTGATGACCAGACCATATGAAAGCATTTAGACAGTGAATGGCATATTGTAACTTTGTATTCATATTAAATGAGACATGGAGAACAGGATATAATCTGCTTTATAAAAATTGCTCAGCTTCGGGGAGCACTACAATTTACACAATTTCCTGTATGTCATGCACAGTATGTGAAATGCTGTGAATTGGATTTGCACAAGCCCTCTGGGAATTATTCATTTCATTTCAACTGTGATGTTTTCTGGCATTTCACGGGAGGAACATTATAATGTTTGTTTGCGTGTTGGGTTTTGTGAGAACGATCTAACCACTGTGTTCTTATATTTCACAAACAGCAAACACCAGCCCATTGAAGGCTTTGCTTTTTTTTTGTCTTCTCATTCATGTGTCAGCCTTAAAAGCTGACATCACCTGCTTGAACTACAATTACAGTTTGGAAATAAAGTGATACATCTGTTGCTGGTGGGATTTTACTAATAATGATTTTACCATGCTATGATGACTCAGTAACACTTTATTTGAAGAGGTGTTAATAAGACTGAAGGAGTCCCCCTGGCACGAGGAAAAGGTCAGCTACTGCCTTTGGTTCCATACACTAAAATGGCCTTAGAAGGCTTTAATTCTCAGGGTCTCCACATTAACTTGGACTATTCCATGACCGTGAGACCCCTTGATTCATCCAAATGGTTCACTCCAACATAAATAAAAGTTTTGTCATTACACTCTCATAACTATATGACACCTGTCATGAATTGTTGTTATTAAGTGTCATTTGATCAATTATGACATTTTAAACACAAAGCGGACATTGCTTGAAATGTCTTTGTTATGACAATTTGATAATAATCAAGCCAATAATGTCTTTTTTATCACAACGTGACATTAACCAAGATTACATAACCTGTCAATGCTTTTTTTTTAAAATCACAACTTGACATTTGTCACAGTTCCATTCTCCCTGTTTCCCCTCCTGTCCCTCTGCTTCAGTATTTTTCCACTCTCCGTGCATCTGCTCCTCTCTACCTGCCAGCCACGCCCACCTCATCAGCCCACTCTGCTCACCTGCAAGCCCAGCTGCAGCTCATCCCTAATCAGCTCAGTATATCAGCCTCTCCAGCACACTCACTCCTTGCCAGATTGTTCTCCTGCATATTCCTGTTTGTCTCTCCAGTACTGATGCTCAGACTTTTTCCCACTTACCTTCCCTGCCTGTTGCCGGCTCACCTGCCTTGTCTGTTTCCCAGATTTTCACCACAGCCTTCTGTCCCTGACCAGGAGTTCTGTCTCTGCACTCCTGTTTTTCGCCTGCCTGTCCCTGTGGCTGCTCGGTGTGTCCGTCTGACCTCACAGTGTGAGTCTTCCCTGGTTCCTCATCTCTGTTGTCCTGTGGAGAGACATTTGTCACCTCACCTCGGCAATCCTGACTCTGTCTGGTCTGTCTGCTTACCTGGTCCCGACTTCTCACCTGGTCCTGACTTCCCTGTTGCTTGTCCCTCGTCGGCTCTTCTGCCCGGTCAGCCTGCTCCCTCAGTCCCTCAATTCAGCTCAACCCATTCCCCGAGCCTGAACTCCAGAGACTTAGTGTGGGCTCTGAGCCCAGAGACGAACTGGACTTGTATTTCTTTGTCTGACCTAGTTCCTGCTTAGCCTCTGTAAAATAAAGGTCATTACCAACGCTATCTGTTGTATGGTGTACTACTATTGGGTCCAGAATACACCCATGACACCATTAACCAAATGATCAAACGTAAAGAAACTGTTTAGCTTGTTTTAAGATTACAATTAACTGTAATATGTACTTGGTTGTGACACTAGCTGTTATGAGACCATTGTAAGTGTGCCATGAATAATTAAGGTAAAGTGGTACAGAAAAGTCATAAGTCATAAAGTCTTAAAGATGTCATTAATTGTTGTAAGGCCAGTTTGACAACAGAGTACAGTGCTAAGGTGATTTAGCTTACAGAGTTACCTGATGGACAGACAAAGGTTAGCTAGTTTACGTGTTGATAAAATAGGCTAACCGCTATCTGCTGAACTGTAGCTGGTGTTACCCAATGTCATGACATTCTTGTGCATATCCCTTAAATAATAAAGATCTACCAATGATTTTTGAAGGCAGTGTTACAGTGCGCCTGTTTAGTTTTGAGGGGTTATTGACACTACTTCGGTAAACCTGCTTTTATGCAGAGAGAAACAGTGTGCATGTGTGTGTATGTGTGTGTGTGTGTGCTTGGTCAGTCGGTCGGCCTCTGTGTACTGAGGGATCAATAACCGGCTGACTCCTCGCGGGAAGTCTCCTCGCTGCTTCGAGCCTCCAGGCAGGGGCCCGCGTGCTTTCTGTCGGTGTGGGTTTCCATGGGAACAGTCGGTGAAAGCGTGTGTGCATGTGTGTGTATGAGGTTGAGGGGGTACACCGAGACTGGTGGATTACTGCTGTGTGTGTGCGTGTGTGTGAGAGAGAGACAGCGAGAAAAAAGAAAAGGTGAGCACAGAGGTTGAGGGAGACGACAAAAACGGAAAGCTAAAAGGAAAGGGAACACGGGTACAGAAAACCCACATGCACACACACGTACACAAAGAGACAACATAAAGAAGAGCCAGGACTACAAAAAGAGAGGGGGGGTCTTTACAGATAACATCGTCTTGTGTCCTCATTGCTTTTCCCCTCTCGCATAACACTCCCCCCTAATTGCCTGCTGCCCTCGGCCTTTTGCCTCTCTGTTGATCCATCCCACAGGGGGGTACGGGTATGGTGGGGAGGGTGGATGTGGAGGGACAGGCCACAGGCTGTCTATAATGCAGCTTCTGCCTCCCAGCAATCCCCCACCCCCCCCAAAAAACCCGGGGAGATCCTGAACGGCAGGCCAGCAGGTGGCCATTGGCCTGCTGCTCATCTGTCCGGTTTGGAAGTGATGCAGCAGCGATGCATATTCAACACAGGGCGAGGGTGACGGAGGTGGGACAGTGTGTGTGTGTGTGTATGTGTGTGTGTGGAAGAGGCGGACACATCCTGCCACTCAGACAGGCAGTCAATAGCAGAAGAGCCACTTGCCGGAAAAGCCCCCCTCTCTCTCCACACACACACATACACACACACACACACACAGGATGGCATATGGCGGCAGCTGCCCGGCGCGTGTCGTGATTGTGTGAATTAGAAGCAGCGTGGTGCGCGCATGAATAATGAGCCTCGCCTCTCCGCGGGGACGCGCCTCACATGATGAAAAGATGAAAGAATTATGGGAAGGAAAAGACGTGAAAACCTCCTGTAGAGCCGCTTCTCCTCCTGTGATCCATAACTGTTGATTTAACAGCTGGCTACTCATCTCCTCATTAAACTCTCCATCCTCAGCTCTCCTTCTCTCATCCTCTGTCTTGTTCACATTCAATTTAAATTTGCTCATTTTGTCATTTCATTCCTATTCAGTTCAAACAGTTTCAGGTGTTTGCCCTGATTAGGCTGCAAAATCCAGTGTCATTAGGCTACATAAGTAAATGGCTCTCAACCTTTTCAAACAAATGTCATGTCCACTAATGACCTCCTGACACAGATGGATCAACAAATTATGTTTACCATTATCAGATCATGGACTTTCTTAGGGAAAAGCTGCTTTTCAAAATAACTACTGCTTAAATGTGAAAATTCATTCATGACCTTGACTCAATGTCCACTTAGTTTTTTTTTTTTTTACAGAGCTTTCAACACGCTCTTCACCAGTGATGGAGTTTACTCAGTGTGCTCCCCACGGTCTCTTCCTTACTACTTAACCTATTCATCACATTGCAGCAAATAGTGTATCTCATTAAACACACTTTTTTAGATTTACAGTAGCCTATGAGGTTGTATTTTTTGCATGAGAAAGTCATGATTTTAGTATAAGTAGCTAGAACTGCTGTTGCTAGGTGACAGATAAAAATGGTAATCCCTGTTGCTTTCTCAAAAATGGCTAATGATTTTGTGTTTTCCATGTTTAATTGTCAAGGACAGGTAACACAACAAGGATAACTAATAAAAAAATAAAAAGGTAACTTCCACATTTCTGCATTAGCATAAGCCCAAACTCTTTAACTTTGCATCACTGGGTCAATGAAACTCCATAAGCTAATATTTTGAAGACGACGTACTGAGAAGCACTGGCAAGTTTATTAGCCAGCAATTAAGTCTCAGTCTCAAGAGAATGGAGGAGATACCAGGATACGGGCCATTACAAAAGGAGAGCTGAACAGGGCCGTAGAAGGCCAACGACTCAGCCACAGGACTGCTATCTACTTGGCTGTGCGAGGAGCAACAGGAGGTTCACAATGCGCACATGTGACAAACGTGAAAGAGTCTGGAGACGCCATGGCGAATGTTATGCTGCCAGCTGCAATATCATCCAGCATGATCGGTTTGGCGGTGGGTTAGTGATGGTCTGACTGACTGCTGTTAGGTACTGGGATGAAATCCCCAAACCCATCAGCAAACCTCACACTGCCGCAGTAGGCCCTGGGTTCCTCCCGGTGCAGGACAATGCCTGGCCTCATGTGGCCAGAGGTTGTAGTCAGTTTCTGGATGATGAAGGCATTGTTGCCACTGACTGGCCTTCACATTCCTCAGACCTCAATCCAATTGAAAACCCCTGGGACGTAATGTGTTGGTGCATCCAACATGGCTAAGTAGCACCATGGACTGGTCAGGAGCTCACTGATGCCCTGATCCAGGTCTGGCAGGAGATCCCCCAGGACACCATCTGCCGTCTCATCAGGAGCGTGCCGAGACATCGTCGGGAGTACGCACGGGCATGTCGGGGCCATAAACATTACTGAGCCACATTATGAGTTGTCGTGATGAAATTCATGAACAGTCACCTCCCCAAACCTGAGCCTGCTGCAGAGTTTGTTTTTATCCATACGCCATGGTTTTCACTGGCCTGTTTGCAATCAGATAGTCTAATTGGCTAAAACATATGCAGATGAAAGGTTTGGATATTAATTCAAGTTGTAGGCTACTCGGTAACACTTATTAATAAAAACCCAAGAAACCCCCATATGACTTGATTACAGTAATTAAATCTCACCATTTCAAAATACCAGAATCACCATGATGTACTAATTCCCAGCAAAATATTTCATCATGGTGTGTAGCACATTGCCTGATATGCTTTGAATCCTGTGTAACCCATCTTCCCCAAATCAAATCCAACTAAAAGAGGTCACTCTCCCACTCAGACTGTGAATCTCTGCCGGGCGACCCCCCCCCAAAAAATATTTTGATGTAACCCCTTTGTAATCAACCGGCATTTTGATTAGTGACTGTAATTTAATTTGCATGTTTTTCACAGTATTACTATAAAGGATTACAGTTACATTTATTTTGTAATTTAATTACATCTAACTAGTTAAATGTAAGTAGTTATTCTCCAGTACTTTTAGCATTTGTGTGGAATTTTGTCATAATTAGCGCATGAATTCTTGAGTTATGACCTAAAACGTGTTTTGTGAGGTCACAGTGACATTTGACCTTTATCCAGCAAAATCTAATCAGTTCATCCTTGAGTCCAAGTGGTCATTTGTGCCAAATTTGAAGAAATTGCTTCAATGTGTTTGAGATATTGTGTTCACAGGTATGGGATGACCTGAAAACACATCTGTAATGTCTGTGGTGGTATGGAACCTAAAAAATTTTTTTTAAATGTTTTCAGGATTTTTCAAGAATTCCTGAATGTCAGAAGTCCTTCAGCAGATGCGGACAAGCTTCAGGTCTGTTAGTTACATGCACGCATTGCTTACGCTTGGCAGAGATAATAAGGATCTCCTGCAAAGTTTCAGTTGTGGTCTGTTTAGTTTTTTCCCCCTCAGAGTAAGCCACCTTCACAAAAACAAAGTTAATTAGAGATGTCTGGCCAGGTTTCAGTTGTTTCTCCACACAGAGTCACAGATGGCCACAAATACATCAAAAAGTATCTGGTTGGGACGCCCTGGTAGCTCAGTTGGTAGAGTGTGTGCCCTATGTACTGAAGCTGTCAGCTCTCAGCAGCAGCCGTGGGTTTGATCCCAGTCTGCAACCCTGAGCTGCACGCCCCTCCCTCCTTCCTGTCCTCACTTCAGCAGTCGTATCAATTAAAGGTGTAAAAGCCAACAATACATATACTGTATTTTTTAAATATCTTGTGACAAATTACACATACTTGCTCATCAAATTTATTTAAATAAAATACAACAAAATACTGGAATGGGAAATGTATGTAATTAAAAATGCAAGTAATTTGTAATTTGAAAATATAAAAATGCATTTTATACAAGCTGATATTATCACATTTCTATTAGATCTAGTCGCCCTCCTATGCTGTAAAAATGAAAAAGTTGAGAAAAATTAAATAATAATGTCCTGGCAACTTACTGCAATAGCTTTTTTAAAGTTTTGTGTCCCAACTCAAAGTATTAAGTTTTTAGAATGTTTTACTAGCTAGTAATCATGTGTTGATATAATTTACTTTTCTTCTTTAGATAAACTTGAAACTTTGAGTTTTAGCAACCCCAAATGTATTTAAAAATATTGAGTAAACTCACTGAAGTGAAAGTGAATAATGGTAATTATTTTTAATAGTTTTAGTTAAAACCATTTAATCTTCAGGCATCCAAATAATAATGACAGATAAGATTCTCTTACCAAAAATGTGACGTTTGAGGCAGATTGGACAAAGTACACTGAAAGTACAGCAACTTCCTGTTTCATGGTGAAACATTGGATTTCAACGCCACACCAGCAGCACCTTCCTTGCAGTGCAATAGGGTCCTCGCACCAAGGTCAGTGCTCAGCCCCTAATAAAATTTAGACCTTTTTCACAGCAGTCATAATGATATTAAATAATAAGGTAAACACATGTGTTACCAGTGATACTAATTAATGTCCTGTTCCATTTAGTGTAGCAGAGCCTTGATGCCTCAAGGCTGCACATAAAGCAGCACCTGTAACTATTTAACGTCACATGGCTGCTGTGTAAAAGGTCTGTTTGATCGTGTGTGGAAACATAGTTTTGTTGCCAGAGTCTACTTTGGCACCAAAACCAGACAGGACAAAGGTGATTGAATCCAACAAATCCAAAGCAAGCTGTTCTAGTTCAAAATCTAAAACTAATCTAAAAGTTGTATGCAGGCCTGTAGCTGTCATTGAGGACACAGAGATAATGTCTTACGATCCTTTTATTATCTATATAATTTTTTTTTTTAGCGTCTCTTTTTTATATTGCATTCATATGTTGTGGTTGGGATCAGGGATTGTGTCTATAGCAGTCTCGTCTTTATCAAGCTACAGCTTCTCCCTTTGCTCTACTATTTTACTCACTTTTTTCACTGTCATGCCACATGTAACTTTTAGATTTTGGCTTGGCTTGATTTGGATAAACTTGATTAATGAGTGTTTGAACACTTGTCAGATAATTTAGGGCAAAAACATGAACCATACTGCAGCTGTGCTCCTCTAAAATAAATAAACTAAAATACATCAGTAAAGAAGGTTGAAGATTTAGCAAGCCAAAAAGAAACAGATGTTATTTCTCAAGAGCTGGTGGAAGAAAGCTGAGATAAACAGTAAGTACTGGTGTTTTATTTTAACAGGGGTTGAGACAGAGGACTTGCTGCTCTGTTTCTCCTGGATATGTGAGTGATGGTGTCCACTGGAACTTGATAAACTACACCCAAGCTTGCTGTAAGATTGTTTTGACTTCTTCTTCCCTCCTTCTTCTCATTAAAATTAATTTAATTCAGTTTCTATTTGTGCTGCAGCTTCTCATTTTCTATTCCTGTTTGTGTGTTGTGCCTTGCTCACTATTAAATCTGGTGTATACTGTATATCTGCCAATATGACATCTCAAAATTACCAATATGACGAAAGCAGAGATGATTAAAAATGCTTATAGGCTTCTCCAACACCTACAACCTCTTTGTTTCTGTATTCTCTCTCCATTGCAACCCTTTCTTCTCATCCCTCACCTTCTCTCTGTGGTCTATTAGATCTTTTCATCAACCCCCTACCTTCTCTCTTTTTTCATGTATGCTTTCTTTGTTCCTGTTCTCCTATTCTGTCTCTCTCAGTCCCTCTTTATTACCTCTGGCGTCCAATTGGCCGGTATTGTAGACGCTACGACCAAAAATGATGTCATTAATTATTTGGGCAGAGATTATGTGATTAAGCCTCTCTGTGTGCGCGCCCCTGTCTATGTGCATGTGAATAGCCTCAGTGAGTGCATGTATGTGTGATTGTGTGTTGTATCTGGTGGCCACATTATTAGATTCAGATGAGAGTGGAGAGGCTGCATGCACGGGCAATTTGTTCGTTAAATTGTTGACCTACTGCTATTCCGCTGATGCAAAGCAAACATGTACAAGAACAACAAACAAGCAGACAAACAAATAATGTCCCCTCCGAATTGCCCCTGCAGCAAAAAGACCATAAAAGGTGAAATAAATGGTGCTGACATCCGAAGATCAAACACACCACCGGCTGAGATCTCTGGGACACAAACACTCACTCAGACTGTATTTCTATTCAGGTCACAGAGTTTTGTTTATGACAAGACTGATGAAGGAGGAGCAGCAATAAAGAAAGCACGAGGAAGAGACGAGAGAGGAGAAATATTAAAAATTAGATAAAGAAAATGAGGTGAAAGACAGATACAGGTGAAGAAATTAATACAGAGAGAAGTCCAGTGGGGCTTAGGGCTAAACAATTAATTGAAATTTGATTGAAAACCAAAATGGCCTAAAGCTATTTCAAATCACAGGAGGCGCTGTGTTTGTCAAAGGGAGAATTCACCCCTAAATCAAAAATACATATGGCTTGTAGTGCTATTTATGATTCTAGATAGCTTTAGTGCAAGAGATTTTAGCAAGAGAGACGTCTGCCTTCTCTCCAGTGTAATGACACTCAGCTTGTGGTCCTCAAAGGACAAAAAATACATTTGAAATATTCAGTGCCGATGTTTCTTTCATGCAATCATGACAGGTTCAAAATAATGCACAGAACTTGTTGTGAGCAGTTTCATGTAGGAACTACTTTCTTTCTAGTAGATATTAAGTAGCTCTGGTACTTTATACCACAGGAATAAGTTGGGGGGGACTGTCCCTGTAAGAAAAATTTGTATCAAAATACCATTTTAAGTTAAGTATTGTCATGCCGCAGAGATGTCCTACACATCATATTCTACAGCTTTAAGAAAACATATTTGCTGTGTACAGATCCCTGCAAAAATACCATACCATAATCATTCCAGTGTTTATCAGTGAAAATGTGAATAATAATAATAATTTTCATTCCTTCTAAAATTACAAATCATATCGCAATTGCAGTCAAAATCAGTCAAAATAATTGCAATTAGACATTTTTCAAAATCTTTCAGCCCTAGTAGGAATGGGCAATATATTGATATTGTATCAATATTGTGATATGAGACTAGATTGTCTTAGAACTATATTGTTATATCGTGATATGGCGTAAGTGTTTTCTTTTCCTGTTTTTCAAGGCTGCATTACAGTGAAGTGATGTAATTTTCTGAGCTTACCAGATTGCAGTATACATACATATTATATATTGCAGTATAGCCTAAAAATATTGAGATATTATTTATGAGCCACATCGCCCAGCCTTAAAGTCGAGCACGGACGCATATGATGGACCAAATAAACAAACGTGTTTCAGGACACTGTCAGTTAGTGCAAGAGCCAGATTGTGATTCATCCTACTGTGTGTGTATTTGAGCATGTGTGCGTGTGTGTGTGGGGTGGCGGACTGGAGAGGAGGGCAGAGCGGTTTATAGGCCAGCTGTGTGTAGTCTTTTAGTCAGTCAGTGACCCAAATCACAGAATAAAGAGAGAGGGAGAGGGAATGAGAGCGAGAATGAGAGGAGGAGTGTGTTTGAGAGAGGGTGGGGGGTGCAGGGAAGGTAAACTATAAGAAAGAGTGAGTAAAATACATGAGAGGAGGAGGAAAAAGGATAAGAGGCAAAGGCCGGGAAGAAAAAAGACAACTAAATAAAGGATGTTGACAGGGAAGGAAGGAAGCAAAGAACAAGAAGAAGAGAGTGAGAGAGATGATATTTATGAGGCTGAAATTGTGCAGCAGATAAAAATACCCAGGCTTGTTATTCCTTCTTTGCCTGCTTTACATTTCCAAAGCAAAAAAACTTCCTAAGCGCCACTCTGGCTGGCTCACTACACAACCGCTCCCTGCAGCCTCAACTTTCTTCCCTGTGACTGTGTACTAAACATAGCATCACACCACAACATGCATAATGTAAAAACAAATACCCAAAGCTTGCCAAGCTGTAAATTCGACACATAGAGAGGGGATAATTAGCTGCATTAGAGTTGTAAAGTGCCCTTGACACAAAACACCACATTAAGAATTTATCACCATGTTGCAAATTAAGAAGAAATTCATCTTTGTAAATAATTAAATTGTAGAGGGTAGGGGTCATTACAGCCCACTCAGAGATTTGTACCAGCATACAACATATACAGATACCAGAAAGGGGGAGAATCTCTTATATTTCACCATGTTGTAAATATTATCATGGTCAAATAATTACATTTGTGATGCAGAGCAGGGAAGCACACTAAGAGGGATCAGAAACAAGGACAGAGTCCATTAGCATCACTTTCAGGCTTCACATCTGCTTGCTGCCCCGCCAGCTTAGGGGCTGCAGCACCGCCGGGGCTTTGGCAGCGCTGTGCCACACTGATAATTCAGGCACAGCTTGAGATTCTACTCTGATGTTGAGGGGGGAAAAAGAAAAGAAAATGTCAAAAAATTTGGTTTGAGTACCAAATAATAAAAAACACACACACACACACCCCTCGGGCTTGAAAGGTGGCTGTGAGTAGTTTTTTGCTGCTCCTCTGAGAACAGAAGCTGTGGTCAGCTTGGATTCATGTTGGTGGTTACAAAGGTGCAGTTGGGGATTTAACAACTGGAGTTTTTTTTTACCCTCCTGCTTCCTTTAGTACCTTTGGTTTTTCTTTCTACACGGTACTTTTGTCTGATTCTCCAAATTGAGGGTGTGTCAATCAGCATCTACTGTGGGCAACACACAAACTATGGATAAATACCTCATATAACTCCACTTAAAAGGTTCTCTGGTAGTTGATTAGTTTAAGTTTTAGGCCAGGTCAAATCAGAACCATTAGCAAGTGATTCCACTGACATACAGAGTTGTCAAGTACACCTTTAAAGAAAATGATACAGAAAGAAACGTATTAAGTGAGAAACATGATTCCTTTGGTTCTTAAAGATGGCTGTGAGGTGTTTTGTGCTAATGCAGTGTTTTCTCTGAGGTTGCTCCACACAGTCTGGGCAGCTGCCAGGTGTGAATGTGTTGTATAGAGCTATGAGGTGCTGCTAAAAAAAGAGCATGCTTGATCAGCGAAACCCTTTCCTGCACAACTCCGCAAGCTCTCAGAAG
>JAJHUR010104275.1:23899-36294 GCA_027495735.1 Lutjanus campechanus | reverse complement strand
GATTAAACATGACTTTTCTTTATTTTGATACTGGCATTATATATCGGCCATTGGCCGCCCTGCTCTTTAAATATTGGCATTGGCCACTGAAAACCCCATATCGGTCAACTACTAAACAGAACCATCCCATGCATGTTGATTTAAGAGCCTTGAGTCTTCTTATATTGCAAAACCTAATGACGCTGATTCAGCCATGTATCCAGGGATGATCAGGGCTCTCAGAGCCAAAATGATCCAACCCACCATCTGCAAACACTCTTCAAGGAAGCTTAGTGACAGCCTTTTGGAGCACTGAGAGTAGTAAAGTGACTGCAAATTAATCAGGCATATGAAGGGACAAGGTGTGGCACGTCATCAAGTGCTGTTCCCTACAGTTCAGTATCCTGGATACAAGCTAACATGGCGTGGGAGGGAGGGAGGGATAACAACAATGAGCTAATTGTCCAATTAGCTGCGTCAGCCGAAGAGGAAAGAATCAGGTCTTGCCTCTCAAACTATGATAGGACGTGACACAACAATGTTGCACAATGTCGGGTTTAAGCTGCAAAAAGACTGGATAATTTGTCTTAAAACAAGACTGGAAAATTCTGGATTACAACTGTGCTGCATTTTGGATTACAAAATGAAGAGGGTTTACAAAAAAAAAAAAAGAAGAAGAAGATCTGACGTGTACTACTGGCACTGATCCCTGAAACAGAACGTGAATCAACAGCCTGAGGAGTCACACATTCCAGCAGCACAAGAAATGTGCTGGACTGCCTGAGAATGTGCAGTCAGGAGTCCAAATCCGTTTCACTTACCCAGCCATGTGACTGACAGCATGGAGAGCTCTGTGCACACCCAACTTACAAACAGAGAAACATTGTGGTATCATTTAAATACAGGCTCACTTACACACAGAGAGTCAGCGTCCAACAAAAGAAGGAAGAAACATAGAGAGATGTATACTTACTGTCATACACTTAATAAGTAATAATATGCATGTATATTGGATAGTGACAAACAGAAAAGAGAAATCCTTCTCAACAATCACTTTGAGATAAGCCAGCATTAATTCAAAGCAGAGAAAATGTATGAAGCCTTGATCATCCCCAAAGACATAAAGCAACTCACAGAGTCACACACAAGGAAAGAAAGCCACTAACTGCACCACCAACACAGAGCAACTGCTACACCAGCTGTATAATTTTCTAAAACCTCCGGCAAAGCAGAATGAAATCTGAAACACAGCTACCATCTACCGACATAAAATGGAGAAACAAACACAATCACTTTACAGCTACAGTATAACTCAGGTTCATGTTGTTGATTTTATCAGCTTCACAGCAAAATTCAATCGAATAACAAACTGATTATATAGGAAAGAGGCCACCACCATCACAGCAAATAAAGATTGAAACAGCAACATGAACAAGAGCACAGTGAGAAAGTGCTAGAAGAGGTTGATTGGCCAAAGTGAAGGTAAATATCACCTTTGTTTCAGTGTGCCCTTCTCCACTTTCCTCTGGCGCTTCAGCTGCCTCAACATGATGATTTGTCTCGTGTCCACCATTGTCTACACTGTCTGCACTGTCAGATACGTGTGCAGCATCACTGTCACTGCGTGTCACCACACTCTCACTCTGAAGGCCCTCATCCTCCTCCTCAACATCCTTGTCACTGTTTTCTGCATTTTCTTCAGCACTGTCAAAATCAACGTCGTACAGCTCCTCATCTCTGTCATCTCCTGCTCTGCTGTTGTCTACACTCTCCTGTTTGACATCCTCACTCAAACTCTCCTCTGCTTTGTCAGCCTCCTCCTCATAATCCACCTGAGGGTCCTCGGCTGAGGTCTTCCCCGATTCAGCCTCAAGCCTAACTTCAGACATACCTGAAAACAGACAGACAGGAGGGTATGAATGGGTTCTACCAAGTTAGTTGACTGTTAGCAGTGCACTAATATGGTACAATGCAGGAGTGCACTACTAACCTATGCCCCAGTTTGTGCCTGCATGTGAATGTATCTATTAGGGATGTTGATGATTAATCATTAACTGATTAATTTCCATTAAGAATTTAACCAATTAAAAATTCATTAACCTATACTGTACGTTTTGTACCATTTCTCCAGAGATCAGGTTTTCTCACAATTTGATTTGCTCCGTCTTGTTAAACTAGAAATTCAATGTGCACCACATTTGACATTGTTGTTTGACAGTATTTGTTGAACAAGAACAGGTGGATAAGAGCAGCTGTTCTGAGCAAAAGCCTTATTGTTTTATTATTTGGTTTGCTGAAATAGTTTGTGCTTCATTAATAACTATCTCACATGACTAATGTGCTGCTGGACTGTTTAAATAAAACCTATAATGAGAAAAAGATGTATCATTGTATCTTATTAATTTGTAATGATTAATGGAATGTTAATGTGTTCCAAAAAATATCAGGACCAATAAATTAACAGCAATAATGGTAAACTTTTGTTACGATTTACTCTCATAATGAATTTATGGCTGATAAATATCTCCTATAACAATATCTAGTTTGGCACACTATGTCAAAGCAATTAAATTTAATTTGAATTCTTAGTCAAAATGCTCTTTCAAAGTCAAAGTATGATGTGCAATTTTTGATGAACGTAACCAGAAAAAATAAATGAACATTTGAATAGTCAGAGCTGTGCTTTGTTTTTGTTGTAACGGTGACGTCAGTTAGATCTGGTTCAGTCAAAGCTATGGAATATTAAATCATCCATCCTTGATCACTACATCTTTTCTTTCTTTTTGCTACTTGTGCATTATCTACAGTTATATGAACTACTTTTTAAACATACAAAAAGGTTAAATTATCAGTTATCATGTGTGTATTATCTGTGAGAAGCGGGTAATAATTGGTTATCATTGGCTTTAAAAAAAAATCAACATCATGTGTCCCTAATCATTGAGAATTCAAGTCTAAATAAATGAAAATAACACTGATTTGGGCAATAACCTTAATTTTTGTAGGAAAGATTTTGTTCCCAAGTTGGACATTTGTTTTTGGACATTTCCCTGCTTATGTGCATCATCCATGCCTATGAAACATGGATGTAGTACACACTCCAAGACACACCCAGACTAAACATCCATACATATATCCAACAAGCAAATATAGACAGGCAAATTTAATTTTGATTTAATTTAGGTTCATGTCCTACAAATAAACCAAACAGATAGGTCAAAATTCCATTGATATATCTTTGAAAAACATTTGACCTGCTTTTGTATGAGTTAGTCTGTGCCTCACAAATAGACTTCAGCTGTATAATGTTCTGTTAGCCGCATCCGAGGATCTCAACCTTTTGCCAGTAAGATATTAAAACATAAATATCAGCAGGCACTTTAAAGACGAGCTGAAACAATCCTTGAATAAGATACAGCTGAACAGATGTGAGCTAAGCTAACAGCTTGTGAGGCAACGCTAAGGTGTGCATTTCCAGGTTTTTCAGCTCCGTGCAATAAAATATGTTGACCCAATTTCTCGGTTTAACATCACACACAGGAAGTGGCTCAGCAAGGTTAGGTAAATTAGCCTACCTGTTGCAGCACAGTCACGTGACTGGCGAGGTTGCCCAAAAGTGATACAACACTTTTAAATGTTAGTAACGACACATAATGTAAAGTGACGTTAATGTAATTGTTATGTTGCATGATAGAAGCTAAGCAGACATAATGTATTTGTAAATCAGCCATTAAACAACCCTTTCTGCAGTTTTACCTTCCGGCCGGTCAGTTAGCTTAATGCTGTCCACTAATTTGAGTTGAATGTAACGTTAACAGAGCCGTTGACGTGTTGTTAGCTAACGTCAACGTAGCTAAACAGCACATAGATGACGAACATATGAAAAACTTCAACAAAAACACGCCAAGTCAATAACCTTATCGTACTCTTTTTAGCCACATAAGCAACTCAATTCCTAAAGAGAATGGCGGTAATCAAAACTTGAGTTTACATTACCTGTCTGCGGCCGTGGCTAACTATTTAGCCGTGAACTGTTAGCCGTTGGAGTGGTAAGTGAAAGCCTTGGTGCCGTGAAGCACTGGACGTTTCTGTGACAGGCGGTGCGTCTGCTGTGAATGCAAACGTTGCATAAAAGTATTACCAACCGATCATCGGTGGTACTTGACTCTCTTCAAGCACACTGGACTTGCTGTTTGAACCCCGGAAAGACAGACGCACAGTGCGGGCCCACGGCTGTCATCAGAAACACACCACATCATCCGCTGCATGCGCTCTCCCCCTGCTGTTAAAACGTGCTGCGTGCAGTTCGTGTCCGAGGTCTACTGGGCTCCCTGAACAGTACTGGAATTACATGCACTGCGTATGCCTGGAAAGATGAGACTGATAGGAATCCAGTGAGCCCCATTGTATTCATGAGTTGTGATGTTATTGCCCATAGTAGTTATTTCTTTGCATTGAAACTTGACCTCACTGTATAAAATGATCTATTGTGATAATCTCAGCCTGCTGAAACTTCACAACCACAAACTTTCCATTCAGGGTGGATATACGACTCTTGCAGGTATACAATAAGGAGGTATCTGAACAATTTCCACAACATAAGTGTTTGTCTCCAAAATGTCAAAGGTTTTTGACACCAAATAACAGCATCAATTTTTATGGTGTTCCTTGAGGACTTGGTGTATTCTAGAGTTTAAACTTTTTCAAGCGGTTAAAAATGATTGAACTGTGCCCCAAATCAGCATAACAAATGGTATCAACCCAAAAATTACTGCAACAACTTACGAGACATGATAGAGCATGGGAATGACTGTAATACTTCCAATTAAAATTTCCAAGCCCTCATACGTTCAAAGTCAAGTCAGCTTTTCAAATTTTGAATATGCACCTATTGAAAACACAATTTCTAGTACAGATTAATTACTATGATTAAAGGCACCAAAAAGAAATTATACTCAGGGCACTCAAGGATGAAGATAAAACTAACAATATATACAGTATATATTTTTCTAACCAGGTAAATATATTTAGACTTTTTTTTGTATAAACACAACAGTATTAGACTAATATGCTGGTTCATCTCAGGTACATTATCCTTGTAGCTTGCAGTGGTGGGATGTAACTACTGTAAGTGCATTTACTCAAGTACTGTACTCAAGTACAATTACAAAGCACTTGTACTTTACTTGAGATTTTCCATTTTATGCAACTTTATACTTTTGCTCCACTACATCTTAGGGGCAAATATTGTACATTTTACTCCACTACATTAGCTTGCACCATTCCTATCCAGCGAGAACCCTTTCCTTTATGGGCTGAGAAAATAATTCTACAACTTAAGCCAAATAAACTCATTATAAATGTTCTTGGTTTAGTTAGAAAATGCATGAGAAGTTGACTATTTAGAGATACATGGTTCTCATAGGACAGCAATGCTACAAACATATGATGATCTTATAGAATATGATGCATTGCTGTGGGTTAAACTACCAGGATAACAGAATAAAGTAGTAAAAAAAATAGCTCAACCTTAAACATCTACACTGATAAAATGCAACATACACATGAATGCAGCAGTCATATTCATGTAAAAACAACATATATAATAGTAAAACACTGATATCGACCATTTTACTGCACAATGACTGAGAGTTAGGGCTGGGCAATTTATAAAATAATTTTGTCCAAATACTTCGATATTGCAATAATATTGTAGGGATGACTATTGGTGGTTTCACAATATATTAACACGATGAGATTTTTGATAAATAATCATCCGTAATATGGATATAATAATTAAGCAAATAAAGGCAAATAATAGAACAGTCACAACAGTCTGTTAAATTCAGAAAATTACATTACTTTACTGTAATACAGCATTTAAAACCAGGAAAAGACAATACAAAATAACAATATCAATATCTGAGACAATATCTCTCCTCATATCGTGATATCAATATAATGTCGATATTTTATCGATATATTGCCCAGCCCTAGTTATTACGATATTTTTTACAAGCGCTCAAATATATATCTAGACAAATTTTAGGTGCTGATCAAGCCTTTGTTGTTAATGTTTATCACAACTTCAACAACTTTATCTCCCTGTCTTGCTACAATGGGATCTTACTTAACAAACTCAATTTCCCATAAGCCCCGGGAGGGGCGACGCACAGTTGCGTTGCAACGCAAGCTGAATCTTGGCTGAGGCAGTCCAGCTAGAGGCCATATTGGAATCTATGAAGTCGGCTTGCACTTTGATGGAACTGAGTGTCTGTCGTTTTGGGAGTCTCTAAATCGCTATCCCGGATTTATACCTGAGTGATTGCGCCCGGCATTCCACTTGAGACCCTGCCAAGTCTGGACGGCAAGTTGTCTCGCTTCTTTTGTGGAAAAAAATGAGTCCAACCGATGCTAAACGAGGGGCTAAACGCAGGAAGAACAAGCGGGGCGGTGGCAGTAGCTGCAGTGCTGTCTGCAATACCAGCGGTGGCAAGGCCGGGGTTGCCTCGGCCCTGGGCTGTGCGGGAACAGCAACACCTGCCTCTGTCGTCAGCTTTTTAACACCTGGCAGCACAGGCAACGGGAATATGGGGTCCATCACGGGCATGAACGGAGAGGTAAGAGTGTCACACAGTGAGAACCGGTGGATGTCAAAACGGGGGCGACTAGCTAGCAGCGTTATCAACGACACAAATCTGATTTGGGCCCGACACTGATGCGAGGAAAGCAGCTAGCTAACTAACCCATGCAACGTAGCTAGAAATTAACTGGCTTAATAACTGCAAATGCATGTTGTTGGGCTTTGTGAAACATTGTGCCATCTAGCATATCATGTAGCCGTGTAGTTAAACTGGACTTGTTGTGTTATGTTGTATCAAACTGCCGTAAACATTAGGCTACTTATGCCCTGTTACCATCGTTAGCCTAAGTTAAGAGATCGTAGCTGAATCCACAACAACTTAGACACCACGAAGCATTATTTTGAGCTAATACATCCCAGGAAGGTGGAGATTACATTGGTCAAGCCAAGATTATTCAGGAGTAGTGTTAGG
This sequence comes from Lutjanus campechanus, assembly GCA_027495735.1. Classification (NCBI taxonomy): domain Eukaryota; kingdom Metazoa; phylum Chordata; class Actinopteri; order Lutjaniformes; family Lutjanidae; genus Lutjanus; species Lutjanus campechanus. The sequence goes on along the minus strand of JAJHUR010104275.1, from coordinate 29,260 downwards.
TTAAACACTGTTGGCCATAGAGTGCTATTACACAGATAAACATTAATGCTAGCTTATGCTAACAGTGAAGAGAACTAACAACTTCACCTCCGTCGGGCCTTGATGTGTTTTTACAAGCTGACCTTCCACTTTTCTTGTTAATTAAAGGTTTGTCCGAGTTTACTTTGGTTATATTTGCCAGAAGATTGGCTAAGCTATCCAACCAACTCATGTTAGCCAAGGCTGATTAGTTTTACGCCTCTGTTTAGTATTAAAATAATAACTTACACTGACATCATATAATGCTAGCTAGTTTCTTTCTTACTGACTTGTGTATAATAGTTCAACTCATAGATAGTAAGCTTCTGGATCACACAATCCAAACTTTCCTATGATTGTACAATAGTTCTGCATGGCAGTGAAATGTGTCTTCTCTGTTTTTCAGTGTATATTTAATGTGTTGCTGGAACTGTAGAGTAGGAAATTAGCACCAGCCAAAGTCTGGTAAAATATGAAAGTGTCTGGTAGATTGCAGACTCCAAATTTACTGTTGAGTGGCTGATGAATTTGAACATATATCTGTCAGTGGCTGGTTGATGTTTACATTTTAGAAAGTGAATTTCCCACCCTGCTATAAAGGTAATCAAAGTTTTGAACTCAGTAAATGTGTCAGTGTTCATGCTATGTCCACAAGCAGCCAACATCCTAACAAATAAATAACCTTCTCCCTTGGATGTTCTGATAGCTTTGTGCAGAGTAATCTTGCACATCATGAGAATTGCTTTCTGTTCATCATTAGAAAATAACAGACTCGGACTGATTAGTCTGTCTAACAAGGTGACAAGGCGTTCATTTGTTGTAGTTTTAACACAGCTGTCTGTCCGTTATTATGTTTATATATAAATCTTGAGCCCAAAGGATCTTTTATGAATGTTAGTTTTCCACAAATTTCCAAAAGAGCAAACAAAACATAAGCTACATATTAATAGTTGCAAGTGGGGAAATTTATTATTGAAATTTTATTTTGGCTATTAAAGCTGCATTGTCACATATTTACAATTCATAAAAACATCAGACTATGGAATCTGTATCTTTGACACCAGTCCAACATCCAATGAGTGAATAACACCAGTATTGGCATTCAGTGCTGATATTGGATCGGATCAGTCCCAGTAGAGTGTTGTGTAGTGCTGAGATGACTACAATGCAGCTTTCTGTCAGCATTTAGCTATATTTGAAGTGACTGACACCAAAAACATTATTTTGACATGAAAATTTGGCCTAAACCAAAACAAATGTTTACAAATTGGATAATGTGTGGTCACAATATTTGTTTACTAGTTATTATAATGAAGTGACAAGGCATTGTTAATCAGTTTTAAGCAAGTTGCCAAAGGAGCAAACAAAATCGAAATTACATATAACTTGGGGTTGGAAATTAGCAAATATGAAAGAGGCTTGTAGGTTTCAGACAGGTTTCCTACACTGATATTACTAAGAGCAAGTTGGAAAAATGTGTTATTGTAATTTGGATTAACTGACTCTTACATCTCAAACATTAGTCATGTACACACCATGTTTATATAGTAGTTTACCTGCCTAGCCTGGGCAGGCCTGACATTCTGCCTAGCAATGTTCTGCCTTGAACGTTCACCACACAAACTCAGAAAATACAAATCTGTACTTTAAGTCATAAGAATTAAAATGTGATGATATAATTCCTCCACTCATCAAGATAATCGGGCAGAATTCCTAAACAAAATTAACAATCTAGACGACAGAGGTTTCACTCTTATAGCACGGCTCGACAGAAACGGGTTGCCACGTTGGCAACCATCTTGAGCAATTGGACTTTGGTTGCCGTTAGTGGCACTCACTTTTTAACATAAGAAATATAACAAACAAGAAAATCTGCACGCCAAAATAAATAAATGTATATTTTTTGTTGTATTAGTGATACTTACATATTGCTCTTACAGTCAGTACTAGAGCCAGACAGCATTGCACATGCATCGGTGCATTTATTCACACTTATTCTGATGACAGCCATACTTTCAGTTTCTGCAACCAAAAGCTGATGCCGGTTGACATCCTGGCACATTAAAAAGTTAATCCTGACCCCTGTACAGACGGTCTTGATTTAAGTTTTACTAACTGTAATTGATAAAGTGCACAAGTGGTCAGTCCTACGTAAATACTGAGTTGTTTGTATCCCTCAGGTCAAAGTGAACAACAGTGTAACACCACAGTTTACGGAAGGACCAGTGAACGCTGACTTCTCCGGAGTCCTTCAGGTAAATATACATCAAGAGTTTCAGAAGTTCATCTGAGGTTGCTACAAGATCCGAGGCCATGTCCCACTTGCCAAACGTAATTTACACATTAATGCCAGAACTTTAGACACGCTAAAAGTGGAAGTACACTACAAGATGGCTTAATTTGGTCTGTGTTTTATCCTCTTTACTCATCAAAGTAAAGGCAATAAAACTGTCACAAATACAAAGCATCATCAATTCTGATGTGACATGCTCTGAACACAGTTGTGAGCTCAGCAACAGCAGAACATCAAGATGCTCCAACATCTGTATTCAGTATTATAGTGTAACCGCCCGCACTGAGGGATCAGTTGCAACAGTAATTTCAGTTTTGGCAGCACTTGTTTTTTTTTGTTTTTTTTTGTGACGACAGTGTTGTGCTCTTGATTACTCAAATGCAACTTTCAGTCCATATTTAGCCAACTTTCAAGTGACTGTCATCACAACATTTTCTTGAAGGAAAAAAAATTATTGTAAATATATACATATTGTCCTATTCAAGTGATGTACAGACATAGACAACCAGCTAAACTGCATATCACATCATCAGGACAGTTTATGATGATATTATATCCAAATGAGTTTTATTTGAATGTTTGCAGGAAGGCATCCATTCAAATAAAACTCATTTGGATGATAGTGAGGAACCGTGCCTGTAATATCCCATTAAAATCACTATAGATCTAGTCAAAAAGCCAAAATGATCCTTCCAAATTAAATCAGTTTGATTAGAAGTTACAAAAGTATCAATATATTCATTACTGAACATGTTGTCCTGTTTACATGTGTGTAAGTAATCAGTAGGGATGTAACAGTGTTTTTGTCTGTATTGTTCAGAACAAGACATTTTATTCAGCGAACACGCTGAATCAAATAATCCACCCAAAGCTTGTTCAAAATACATATTGTGGCTCTTGATTCTACCTTATGTTTTTGTCACCACACCTGCTTGTTTTTGTTATCTTATAAACACTGTTTGTGTTACACTGATAAGAAATGACTTGAAATTTGTCGGGCCAAACTTAACTGTTTGATTGCAGAGTCTCAAATATACAGTAACACTTTTAAAAAATTGATTGTTGTTATAAATTGAAATTAGAAACGTGTGGAACATTGTTGCGTAGTGCTTTTTTTTGTTAGATCAAAAATGTATTTGATAGAGACGTAATCAAATTTTATTGAATTACCGCTGAAGTGAATTAATTGAATTATTATTGAAATCAGTATGTGGCTGAATGCAATATACAAATTGCAGGAGCTGCATTTTTTTTGGTAGAGGTAAAATGTGTCACAACATACCATCATAAATGAAGCATTGTGGTAATACAGAGATGCCCCCGCCTACAAATCCTATTCTCCAGATGTAAGGAAGCATGCACAACATCAGCATTTTTATGTTTTTTCTTTAGTGAAAATGAAATGCAAAAATGATAATTCCCAATAAAATTGTGACTTGTATTGTAATATCTGTGAAAATAATCACAAGATGATATTTTTTTGCATATCATCCAACCATATATTGAATCAATCCATCAAGTAGTTCAGTTGTTACGCTCCATATGACCCTAAACAAAACATACAGGCAAAGAATTGGAAAAAAAATGTTGGTTTACTGTTCTGCTTTTTAGTGTAGTCAGTGGGTGAAGTTGAGTAACCCAGAGCACCCACAGATTCAGAATCTGCTGTGCACTACTGATACACCTATAAAATGTTGCTGAAATAGATGGAAAGCAACCTTCTTTTTAAAATCCCAAAAGCCATTTTGCTCCCTGACAAACACTGCCAATGTGGACATCATGAATTGAAACTTCTGGCTGCTAATTATGTGTCTGTGCCACTCTGTGGTTCACTCACTGACAGGGCTGCGCATTAAGAAAAGGTTCCAGTGTTTTAATGGAGTCCAGAGGGGCAGATTAGACAGCTGGTGTACCCAGAGTGCAATGGGTTCCTAAGGACTGGAGTGTGACTTGACTTAATGTATAGCACAGATACAGTAAAGCAGACTGGTCAGTTGTGAGGTCAATAAGGACAAAATTTTCCTCAGAAATTAATCAACTCAAGTTAAAAAAAAATATTCAAAAGTATTTTTAGCAAAAGGTTTAGTTTGACAGTCTGTATTGACTGAGACAGTGTGATCATTCTTTCTGAAATAACTGAAACAACCCACTATATTTGTTTGTTGACCATTTACAAAATGTTCAGTTTTTCTTTCAAATTGGCCTGTTGAATGGTTTTTTGAACAGTAACTTATAGTATATTATTTTAGCGCTGTAGTGATTAAGTAGCTGTCAACTATTAAATTAATCAGCAGTTATCTTGATGATCAATCTTAAGAAGCAAAAGTCCAGATTCTCTGATTCCATCTTCTAAAATGTGGATATTTTCTGGTTTCTTCACTCCTCTATGATAGTGAACTGGGAGATGTACATTCACTACGTCCAATAAATAAACAAAATAAATTAAGTGTCAAGAATTGAAATATTCTTACATCTGTTTTCCTAATTAAACAGAAAATACAACTGTGTGACCTTCTGAATTCAAGTTTCTCTCTTTTACCAAACTAAGACGCACTTTAATTGCCTTGTTAAAGCGATATTCCACTTTGCGAGATTAACCCACTCAGTATATACTCACCACCATGTCGATGTGATGGTGGATGAAAATCTTCAATTTCCAAAACAGTCCTGGAGTTTTAGGAGAAACAGGGTAGCAGCCTCATCCAGTACAATGGCAGTGAATGGTGGCCATGGATAAAACGTTAAAAAAAGCACACAAAACAAATACAAAATGTCTCCATCCTGCTTGTGTGGTGTAATCCAAGTGTCTGCAAGCCGCGACATTAAAAATTAACCGCAAAAAACGCCATTTATGCCATGTTATTAGCTGAAATATCAGCTGTAGCATGTAGCCGGTAAGATGTAAACATGGCGTCGATCTCGTGAGACTTCGGCATGTGGGGCCATTAAGATATATACGAAGTCTCACGAGATCGACGCCATGTTTACATCCTACCGGCTACATGCTACAGCTGACATTTCTGCTAAAAACATGGCGTAAATGGCGTCTT
>JAJHUR010104275.1:0-23879 GCA_027495735.1 Lutjanus campechanus | reverse complement strand
CACCACACAAGCAGGATGGAGACATTTTGTGTTTGTTTTGTGTGCTATTTTTAACGTTTTATCCGTGGCCACCATTCACTGCCATTGTACTGGATGAGGCTGCTACCCTGTTTTCTGCTGAAACTCCAGGATTGTTTTGTGAACTGAAGATCTGCACCTATCATCACATCGGCATAGTGGTGAGTACATACTGAGTAGGTTATCATGGAAAGTGTAGCATCCTTTTAACTTTTGCAAAACTCATTTCATTTTAACTCGACAGAGAGAAACAAAATAAAACTCGCCAAATCTGTCTTGATTAGTCTTTCCACTGCTCCAACAATCGCCAACTCTGGTTTGGTCGAAATAAACCATTAATTCACTGTGTTAGGAAAACAGGCTGCAGAGCCAGAATATTTTTTATGTCTCTCACTCATCCTCTGGCTCAGTGGGTGGGTACTGTGCCACTGAAATAAAGCTACAAGAATCACCCCAAAAAACAACCGGTGATGACTGACAAATTCATCCAAACACCCATCCCTTATGAATGTCTTTGGGTTGTGGACCAAACAGGACATTTGAGGGCATCATCTTTGACTTTGGGAAACACTGCTGGACATTTTTCATCATTTTATAGACCAAACAGCTATCTAATCTATTATCTAATGGTTAGTTGCAGCCCTAATAGTTTTCTCTTTTTGCTTCCTCCCACTAACTTACCTATCACAGACCCCATTCACGTTCGGCTTGAACCAGCGGGCTCCCTACACGGCCGGTGATCGCTGCCTCTTATGCCGATGCGAGCGTAAAGACGGTGCCGTGCCTTCAGAGGCAGGGATCACGGGCCAGAACGGTACGTCACAGCCCAACAAGACACCCAGTGCCCTCCAGCTGCCTCTGTGGGTGTGCTCTGACTGCAGGCGCACAGTGGAGAAGGAGGACCGACACACTACTCTGGAGCAGTCGTTGGGGGTAAGTCACCTGCGTATAAAGCGTTTTAAAAGACTTGGATTAAGGGAGTCGAAGGCAAAACGTGCTTGTAGTGAAACGGCTGTAAGTCCTCCAGTTCTTTGCAAGATTCTGCTGCTTTGACACCATATCTGTCTCAGCACAGACACGACATATCTGCACTTTAGCTCAGACAGCTGTGGCCAGTCTTTCAGTGGACGGTGTAGCTCTTGTGTTCGCCTCTGCCAGAAAAGCTAGAACAGATGGAGCAACCAGAAACAACAGCTGCTGCTGTAAAAAAAAAAAGAAAAAAGAAAACGTTATAAAGGACATACTATCATTTAATATTTTGACTTGGGTTCACTTTGAACTATAACTAGAAAATAGTATCTAGGTCAAAAATATGCAAATTCTGTCAGGGTTTTAGAAGAAATAACAATGCAGTGGATGAAATACTTACAGTACACAAAGATTAGTCTCTGTAGATGTTGTACTTCCATTACACATCAGAGTGTGACTGTAAATATCCTCTCAGGCCTGTGTTGTGAAATGCCATCATGTCTCAGACTAATGCCTCTTCATATAAAGAGCTTCTTTATGTTACGGCTCGGCTATGTGCTGAGCTTGTGTCTTTGTAAGGATAACACCAACTTAAAAGTGGAAAAATCTTGTGATTCAACACAGCATTTTTTTTCTCACTGGAATACAAAGTCACTTTTCTTCCTCTGGCTTGTGTTTATAAGGGTTATGATTATTGGTTGTATTTAATAAAGCTCATAACAATGCTTTACTGCATGATGAATTTAAAAAGGAGGGTACAAACCTTTGTTTTCTTTAATAGCAAATTGTTAATTTACATGCCTGGTGAAACACAACAAGCAGGAAAAACAGTTATTTGTTGTATAGACTGTACAGCAGTAGTTTCATATTCCACCATTCGTTTTAAGGCAGAGTATAAAGCCGATTGTCAAATGTTTCCATATTCCTGCTCCCGCTTTACTGTGCTGTGCTGTAGCTACATTTTGGGTATGTGACCTGAGCCTCAAGTAAATAAAGAGCAGTCATCTCTGGTAACTATAATTATCGTTTTCGGTCTCATTTTGCTGTTTGCACATTGATGACACATCTATGAATTATCAGAATATCCTGAATCATCAGTTAACCATTGGATTAGGACACCCAAACAGAAAAACACTGAATATTGTCGGGGGTGGGGGAGGGGCGGTGTAAGGACCTTGCGCTGGGATTTTTATAATTATCTTATTTCTAGTAGGTGATTTCTTATTTCACAGCTTTAATTCTACTTAATTCACCACCTTTTTTAATCTGCTCAACTTGCTTTTCCCTTCAGTTTTTTTAATTTCCCCATACACACACACACACACACACACACACACACCTCCACCTTTGGTCTATTACAGTACATGCAGTAGCTTGCCCCGCCTCTTTCTGTTTCTCTTTCCCTCTGTGTTTCTGATCTGTTCACCTCTGTTGTCAGCAGACGCCCAAAAAACACAACTCACGTTTTGGATTTTTTTCATCGGCGATTCCGTTTTCACATCGGCAGATGATGATGTAGCCTCTTGAAACGATCAAAACCAACGCATCACCGAATGACATCTGCACAAATTAGGTGTACTTATAAGAAGGATTCAAATAATCTTTTTTTGTCCACCGGCCAAAAAAAGCTCATGAATTTTCAAATTTTACCAGTTGAATAAAGCAAATCTCCCAGTTGCATGTTTTAAGCATTTACCAAACAACAGCCTAAGTAGGCACACATGAATCAGGAGAGGTCACAATTATTGCATTTACTGGAGGGACATAATACCAGGGAACGTCTGTCTTTCTGTTTCTGTGCAGAACATGTGCGATTGTCATTAGACCCTTCTTACATAGCAGCGCAGACAAGTACTGGAGGGGTAGAGTGAGGGGAGATTGTTGACTAATCAATCGTGGATGGCGTCATTCTCTTGGGTGGATAAAAAATAAACATGCTAAATGGGTTGTCAAATATACTTGGGAGCCGTTAATATACCTGGGTGGCCTACCCAAATACAGCCCATGTGTTGGAAACGCTGTACACACTTCAACCAAGATTTGAATATTTTGATTTGAATTCATAAGAAATTCTACTGTGAAACGATATAAAAACTTCAAAAAACACCCCAAAATAATGGACCCACCCATAAACGCAGAATCGGAATCCAAATTAACACAAGCAGTATTTCAAGTATGTGTAACTGTTACATGTGCTATTGATCAGGCTTCTGAGCCTTGTCGGGTACGTCAGGGGGTTTGAGTTTCCTCAGTTGTGGGTGTGGGTGCCTCGGCTGTTTAGCTTGGGTTTGGCTTCCTCATAAATGTATTGTTCCAATGCATCCTCACAGCAGTGAGGTACTATGCTGACTCATGATATCATGGCCCTGAAGTAAACAGAGCCAAACCACTGGAAAGATTTCACTGTGAAGCAGCTGCAGAAAGTTTGCATCAACAGAGATTTAACACTTAATTATAGCTCCAATAACTTGGCAATGGTTAGATCAAAAACCAGCGAGACTCCTATCTTAGTCTCAGAGGTTTGTGACCAACTGCTAACCTCAAAACTCCCAACATGTGATTTAAGTAAAGAAACACTTATCCCATGCCATTCCTGTTGTATGGCCACGTGGTTGGCATCGTGTCCGTTTAATGAGTTCTTAAACGGGTGTTAGATGCGCTGATCCGAGCACCTGGACTTCTTCTGTTGTCGCCTCATAGCACATCTTCTTTTTTGGCCTTGTAGCTGTGCACAGTGAACAAGGAGAAAATTATTGCTGAGGTATAACAATGTCCAGAACTCTGAAACCCACAGTTCTGTCTTTATGAAGATAATATTCTCTCATGGCGAGTCAGTGCTGAAGAGATTGGCTCTTCAGGCGAGGAATCGGTTAATAATAGAAATCGCATATATTTTTCCTGAATACTGATCCGCATTTGCATTATCAGGGTGGCTGCAGGCCCCCCCAGAATATTAAAATGTCTTAAAGTCATATTTAGTAATAAAAGGCCTTAAAAGTAGAGTTGGGCCGATGGATGATACTGTCGTCCATTGCAATACCTGACAGCCATCAGCCTCTACCATCGTGATTTAAAAGTGCCAAAGACCTGATGAATGTATTTTAAGGAGTGTCAGCCAGAGAGTGCAAAGATGAAGGATGGGTTTATGCTGTTTTTCCTTCTATCTGGTGCAAGGTGGTATTTAGAATAAAGTACGGCCCAATTTGTAATTTATAATATATATTTACAGTAATTGTAACTAATATCCAAATACATACATGTAAGAAGTATAAAACAAAGTATATTAAAATGATTTCATCATCCACTGCGATGTTTCACTATTGACATTGTTATTATGCTAATTAGGTAGACATGCCTGACCTTATTCAAACGAATTAAATAGTCTTTAGTTTATGTTTGGGAAGGTCTGAAAATGTATTAATTGGATGCTGTAATGGTGATCTAAAAAATGGCCTGAAATTCACTCCAAGCACAAGAGTTTATTCAAATGCATCCGTTATCCTGTTACGGTCTTTTAGGTTTTTGATAATAAACAAATTTAGGCAAATGTTCTTTAACTCTAACAGTTTTCTTCATTTTGCCTTACTTATAATTTTGAACTGACAATATATGTATTTATGCAGAAAAGTACGCCCATATTCTCACATTTGACATTTGGTTTTATTTTGACAGGTGGCATTAAAACATTTTGTTGATACATGTAGACACCCTGATTATATGCTTTATTTTATGTTTATTGTTCATTCCTGTTGACGTGCTGAATGTGTGCTGGTCATATGATGCACCATTTCGGCATATTTTGGATTTAAGGCATCAAAACATGACAAAAAATAAATGTTTGTGACACAGTAATTGATGAGTGTCTTTCAAACTTTATCCCAGTTGCATTTTGAGGAAAACCTAAAAATTGTTGTGTATCTTAGTCTGTTGTTTTTTTTATATTTCCTACAGAGTCAAGACTTCCTTTTGCACATGCCTGTGGGTAACGGAAACCTGGGCCAGGATGCAGCCACAGGGGACAGACTGACCACTGCTGTGCCTACACTACCCATGCTCCCTGCCCCGGACCTCACCGCACCGATGCCTGCTGATACAGTCTGCAGCTGTGAAGCCTGCAATGAGAGACGGTCAGTTCAGATTGAACACCACTGAAGTAAAATTCGTTATTTAATCTTTGTGTTTTAAAGTCGATGTGATCTTCATGAATCTGCGTCCTGGATAACAGGGAGATCTCTGCTGAGTCGGAGAGGGAGTCGCAGCAGCTGCAGAACCACTGGTCGGAGGTTCGATACCTGGTGCGCTGCATCTACCGTCAGACAGGAACACCACTAGCAGACGACCACGACCAGCCCCTCGAGAGAGACAAGGAGGGCATGAAGGAGCTGGTCGATAGGTATAACCACTTTGACTTATGTCCCTTTTCATGGTGATTGTCCACTAGGGGTCTCTGTTGACCTTCAAAAGCCTCTGTGGATACAGGAAGAAAGCAACCTAAGAGCAACCAGAGGCCTGATAGCCCCTGAAAGCAACGATCAGCAAGATGAAACTACCGTATGTCTGTATCGTGAGCAGAGTAAAAGCCCCATAAATTGACATCTTTTTTTCCTCAATATATTTCCTGTTGAAACAGGATCTGTGGCATGACTCACTGAGGGAACTTTTTAAAGTCTAGACCAACGAGAGATTAAGGACAGAAAGCCCGTATTATTTGGTAGGGGTTTGGTATTTGGGAGGAATTTCCAGAAGTTTCATTTCGGTTACGACCATTATTGCAGATAGATAGTTAACTTTTTTTTCTTGAGGGAAATTATATTGCCATAGCAGCCGGATAAATTAAAATACAAAGACAATACGCATATGAACACAGTGTTAGTGAAGACACTTAGATGAATGTCTTAGTATAACTTTCTGGACCCCATGAGCAAATAGCAGAGGGTTAAGAGTCAATAATAAAAAAAAAAAAAAAGTAAGTTTAGTTCACAAGCAGTTCAGTGTGAGCAGGCCCGGCAGAGGCAGATGAAATATAGAGTCTGACGGCACCCGGCAGGAACAATCTCCTATAACACGCCTTTACACAATGGGGTTGAGTCTGTTTTCCAGACTCGGTTTTTAAGTATTTTGAATATTTATCCTTTTATTTTCCTCTGTAGACTCTGTGAGAAGGATCCGTACCAGCTGTATCAGCGGTTGGAGCAGCAGGCCCGTGAATACGTCTTGGAAATGAAGGTGCGGCTACTGAAGCACCTATCTACAGGTCCCAAGACTACAGGACCAGCGGGGACCATGGCTGCAGCGCAGGGTCCTCCTCAGGCCTACCAGTTCATCTCCCTGCTGCTAGAGGAGTACAGCGCCCTCTGTCAAGCTGCACGCACCATCAGCAGCTTCCTGCTCACCCTGGTCAGTTTACCCACAGAGAGAGAGAGATACTGTGTTGGCTGTCCTGCAGGGGGCTTCAAAGGCAGTTCACAACCTGTTTTACTGTATTTGCTTCAATTAAGATTGTAATGTGTTGTTTCCTCAGGAGAATGAGCACCTCCAGAAATTCCAGGTGACGTGGGAGTTGCACAACAAGCACCTTTTTGAGAATCTGGTGTTCTCTGAACCGATCTTGCACAGCAGTTTACCTGCACTGGTTGCACAGCTGAAGTAAGATATAGTTTTACTAGTTTAAAAAATGTTATGATGAGTTACTTACCCACCAGTATCACCTAAAGTAATAGTTTGGATTATTTGAAGTGGGGTTGTTTGAGGTACATATATATAGTCAGTGTATTACCTGCAGTAGATGGCGGTCGGCATGCCCCCTGATTTGGAGAAGCAGAGAGGAGTACCAGCATGGAAGCTAAGCAATGGAATGTTGCAGTTGGAGGGAACAATAAAAGGTATTTTAGCTTTTAAAAAGGTCCACGTAAAAGAAATTATTTTACGTGTACACTATATTTAGAATATTTTCACTGCTTTACTTTGCCCTCAGACAGCCAAACCTGCCAGAGTCCATAGGCGCGATCAGTCATTTTACCTCGTAAAACACTGGAGTTGCTGGTCTATGACTGCCTTGATCTGTTAGGTTGTTTGTGTGACTATGGTAAACCCAAAATATCCTTTTAAAACACCACAGTCACCCAATAATGAAAAACAAACTAACAGATTGAGGCAGTGGTAGACCAGCAACTCCTGTGTTCTGCGAGGCCAAAATGACTGATTTGCTGCATTTGGAGAGTAAAGTAAAGCGGTGAAAATATTCTAGATATTGCGTACTGATGCTGATATTGTTTTTTTTTTTCTCAGTTGGACCTTTTTTAAGTGGTTAAAATACATTTTGTTGTTAACCCTGTTCATAACTTTACATTTGTTAGCTTCTGCACTCGTGCCCATCTCTGCTTCTTCAAAATGTGGGCATGCTGTCATGGTATCTACTGTAGTTAATACAGACTCTCGATAAGTACCTCATACAACCCCACATCAAATTATCTGAACTATCTCTTTAATTTACCACTTTAGACCTGAATCAGATCAATGTTCCACACTCATTGTGTAAAAGTTTCAAATGAACTGTTGAATGTATTGAACACAAATTCTCCAGATCTCTTTCTTAAGCCGTACATGATGTGTATTTAATAATTTGTGTCTTATTCTGCATCCTTATTTTTTTAGACATGGCACAGCCTCCCATGATTCATACAATGAAGATATGTACAGGACCTTGTTAGAAAGCTACCAGCAGCTGCAGCAGGAGATGGCATCGGTGGCTGCTGAATGGCAGGAGTGTGAGAAGAGGATTGATGACTATGTAGATGAACAGGTACATACAACCAGGACACACAATAAACACATTTTGACCCAGAAAATAACGGTGCTTCTATAAAAAGGTTGTTCTTGATAGAGCCGTAAGGATGTGACTCTTTTGCAGCTGCTTTTTAAGGTGGAGGGTCAGGGTCTCACCAACCAAAGAACAGAGCCACACAAGTCCTTGATTAGCAAAAACGTAAGAGATTTTAAAATTATATCTGAACACAGCCATCTCTTTCATCTTTGAATTTCTTTCATTCATGGAAGTTGATGTTCATGTCATCATCTGCCCATTTCCAGACTTTGAAGACGAAGCAGCGAATGCTGAAGGAGGACTGGGAGTTCTTTAAGCAGAGGAGATTTATAGAAGAACAGGTACACAACAAGATTATGGAGCAATCGTGGCAGATTAAATGTGCATTTCTGTGCCTCAGAGCAGTTTCTTTAATTATTCTGTTCTCTTTGTAGTTACCCAACAGTAAGAAGTCCCCCACCGGAGATAACAACTTCACAGACACTATGAGAATGCTCTCATCTCGTCTGAGTATTCCAGACTGTCCAAACTGCAATTATAGAAGAAGGTGAGTTTCCAGGAATCACTGGTCTGTCATTTTTTTGGCCTGGGATGTGATGACATTTTCACTTTTGAAACTGCTTTGACTGACAAATGAACAAAGATTTATTCTCATGTACTTTTTAATCTGTTAACAGGTTTGTTATGATTTTCTTATGATTCCCCAACTTTGAGTTATCAGCGAGTTGCTGCCATCCTAAATCTTATGCCCTTGCCTCATTCTACATGTTCCTCTTGTGTATACGTGTATGGCTGCATCTGTAATTCTCACTACAATAATTATCCAAAGGTTAGTCCACTGTGAGCTCGACTTTTAAGTAGAGGTCGATCGATAATGGATTTTTAAAGGCCAATATAAAAACAATAGTTTGGAAAAGAAAAAGCTGAAAAACCCTCTCACTAGTGCAAAATAATAAAAAAAATAAAAATTCAGCACTTTTGGAAAAGTACAATCTTTGACCTCAATGGAAATTGGAAAATTGTTGGACTGAACATCAGAGTAATAAATACTTAAATAAACATAAAAGTTTGGAACTTCCAGTAATACTGATAGGTTGTAAAGTGTCCCGTTGGTGCAGATTAATCGGTCGACACTTGTACTTTTAATTCTTTAGCATCATTAGTATTTTCTCTCTGTGTAATTGTGTTTTGACATTTTGTGACATAGTAGCTCGCTTATGTTATTTGATACCATAGACAATCAAGAATTGATCCTAATATAGCTGTTTGACATGACTTCAGTCCACACCAAATACATAAAAAAAACACCTGTCCAGTGGTGTTTATTAGTTTCTGGCCTGGAAAAACAGTAGAATTCCCCTGTGCTGCATCTCTGGACTCTCTCTTGACCTCATCACACATGATTAGGTTATTCTATGAGATCTCCTTTTTGATAACCAGTGTTATGATTTTTCACTTTCATTTACTCAGCCTCCCTTGAAACTGTGTGGAGCCCCCCCCCCACAACTCCCACTTTGAAAACCTCTGCTCTGGAGGATGAACATGAATTGAACTTTTGACTTTTTCTCATGTCAGACTTCGTAATATATCGATACTGAGATTCAGATCAACTTAATTATCCCACGTGGGGAAATTTGTTTGGTCCAGTGTTCCAAACATAAAGACACTGCAAAGTCTGCGGCGAAAACAGTAGCCAGGCACAATAAGACCACAAAATCATCAGAATGAAACTCACGTAGTCACATTGAGACAGAATAAAACAATAAAGTCAGGTAAAAACAGTCAATCCAAATCAGTAAAACTCAATTTGATATAAGTGTAAGCGGCAACAACTACATATTAAACGGGCTGGTGGTTAGAGGAATGAAAGAGCTCTCCTTGTTATGAATTATTTTTAGAAGTCTCATTTCCCAGGAGAGGTTGCTGGTGCAACTGAATTTGAAGTAAACGGGAAGGGTGCTGTACTGTAAAATTTTTCAAGTTCTTAGAGGATGGGATCGGTTTATGGGCTGGTGACTGTTTGTTGGCCTTTGGTGCCTCTGATTCTCCCCGCTGTCCTGATTTGTTGAGACCAACAGACCAAACGCTCTGAAGTACTGATGTGTAAAACATTTGTAAAATCTAACAGTTTACATGAAAACGGTTAACAGGTTTGTTACGGGTGCTGGAAATCCTTGAAAACACGTGAATTTTAATGTAATGTTTTAAAAAGTGCTTAGTTTTTGGATAAAGTGCTTAAAACGGCTGTTTTAATTACGTTAATAATAATAATTAATAATAAATTGCTGTCTGACGGAGTAGCAGGAAATACAATAAGTCAGAGAATTTGAAATTGAAGCTGTATTAGTAGTATTTGTCTAGTAATTGTTTGAGTAATCGTGTTACATTGGCTCAGACGGATTATGTTGGATGACGAGTCTTCTCACAGACAGGTGACCCATTTTGAAACTTGGTCGCGTTTTTCCTTCATTTGTCACCCCTCTGTAGAATTGCATCACAGAAGTTTTTGGTTGTTTATACCACAATGACATCTGATTTAATGATGAAGAAATGAAATAGGGCCTTATCATTTTGAGCGTATACTGTATATAAAGTGTATATAAATGTCATTTACCACAGTTATAAGGTGCTGGGAAATGCTTGAAAATGCATGAAAAGTGCTTGAATGTGACTGTGGAGAAGGTGTAAGATCCCTGGGTTAAGTTTGTCCCGCAAGGGTCAATCCTTGCCCCCACTTCTTTTGCCCCATTGTTTTGTAAGCTGAATGTTTTGTACTTATTTGACATTAATAGCCTGCAAATATGTGAGTTTGTTTACAAAGCCGTTCTTAAGAATGCTAGCTTGTCTAAAGTTTTCTGGATCTATTTTCATTTCAATTCTGATTATCATTCCAGATGATCTAGTCATCTTTATCGTCCCCGTGTGAAAACAAGCAAATTCTTTTCTCTATTACTTCTTTATTCGTTTCATTTTTTTTTCTTTTCATATTACCTATGTGTGTGAGACCTATGCTATAAAAAAAGGGATTTAAGTTTCTGAATCTAAATATTTAGATTGTAGTAATTGTAATAAAAGTGACTGGTGGAGACCCATGATAAGCTTTGTAAGGCTCTTACATTTAATTTTGTCCACCTTTATCAACAGGTGTACCTGTGATGACTGCAGTCTCTCCCACATCCTGACGTGCGGCATCATGGACTCTCCCATCGCTGAGGACCTCCACATCAAGCTGCCCCTGCAGGGGGAACCTCCCCGCGACTACCTGGCAGAGGTGCACCCTCCCAGCCTCTCCTCCGGCAGCTCGGCGTCGGGCTCCAACTCCAGCTCTCCCATCACCATCCAGCAGCATCCGAGGCTCATTCTACCTGAGGGGGACACCAACACTTTGTAAGCCAGCCGATCACTTTCAGGCACCTTTTAGCGCTGTGTGTATAAGAGGATCCTAATTACACAGGCCTTCTTATAAACGAAGAGTTCCCCTAGTTTCACTTCCCCCCCTTAACCTGACAACTCATCTCTGTCTTCTTTTAGTATTAGTGATGATGATGAAGTGCCTCCGTTGTCCAGTAAGTTCGGGGACATCTACCCTATGAGTGGTTATGAGGAGAACAGTGTTGTGACGGCTGCTGTGAACGGCCTCCATAATGACATGAACGGGGAAGGTGAAAACGTGGCACTAAAGGCTGGGGTGAGTTCTGTATGTCAAAAAAATGCCCGAAATCATTTGTGAATTTCCCTTCCGAGTTTCTGGATGATGAATCTTATGTTCATTATGAGTTGGTCACTGGTGCTTCGGGAAATGTTTTGTGTAGTGATCCTTGACTGTTTCCTTATTGAGTCTTCTTTGTTCAACACTGTTTCAGTCTCCTCACATTACCAGCAGCAGCAGCTCATCAGAGGGTGACGAGGAGGAAGCTGACGGCGAGGTTGGCGAGGAGCCTCGAGGGCAGCAGGAGGAGCTTTCCTCAGGAAAGACCAACAGTCCTCCACCTTCCTACAACCACCAACAGGTGTTAAAACACTTCTAATGCACTTTCTTTTTCAGTAATTGTTGGAAATTTGGTGAATTAACCTGTTGCACATACACAGATATTGCTTGTAAGTATTTAGTGTTCCTGTTCCTCTAAAAAGGAATGACGACAATCACAGAATTTTGATTGTTTTTAATAGCAGTGGACACAAAATAATAATATTAATCTTTATTTATAGAGCACTTCTCAAAATTCATATTACAAAGTGCTTCACAAATGGCAGCAAAATAAGACAGACGGGTTCGAAAGTCAGACAAAACAGATAAAATAGTTCAGTGCAAAATTGCAAGAATAGGAAAATAAAAACATTTTAAGAAATAAAAACGGTTCAAAACGGTTAAAACTCAGATAAAATCAGACCACTGACTCGGCTGACATGATTTCCTCGGGCTAATTGTTTCAGAGCGTTGGAGCACTGACTGAAAAGGCCGTGTCCCCTTTAGTTTTCTGCCGGACCTGTGGTACAGATAAAAGACCTCTGCCCGAGGATCTCAAGACACTTTAGGTTTAAGGATCAATTCGAAAGTAGCAGCTATGTGGGCTGACTATCGAACCTCAAAACGTTTTCGGGAGCTGACCAGAATGTGCCCACAGTACCAAGTGGAGTCTGGAGAGCTGATATCAAGTGCTCACTCAAAATTGTACTCTTCTTTACTGTTTCTTTTACAATGTCAGACTTTATTCAGGCCAAGGTCTGATTAGGACTGCAACTAAAAATTATTTTCATTATCAATTAATCTGCAGATTATTTTCACAATACTGTATTAAGCGTTTAGTCCATTAAGTATAGAAAAATTGTGAAATATCCCAGAAGCCAAAATGACGTCTTGAAATTACTTTTTGCCCAACCCAATCCCAACAGTCCAAAACCCAAAGGCTCTTCATTTACTATCATAAATGACAAAGAAACGCAGCAAACCCTCTCATTTAGGAAGCTGTAATTCCTTAAAATGACTGAAATGATTAATCTATTAACAAAACAGCTGGAAACTAAATTTCCTCTGATCGTCTAATAGATTATTTGACTAATCACTGAAGCTCGAGCGTTTGATGCTGCTTGTATTTAGACAGTTTCACATTTGTGAAGTTTGGCTTCTTCTACTAAATGGAAAAATAGGCTGGGAGAAAAACATTTCTATAGTTACCAAATAAGGTATCAAAAATAATTTGATACCCATACCGGTCCTTGGTTATGCTTCTTGGTTAGAGTTGAAACAGTGTGAGATTTTCACAGTATGATAACCGATACTGATCTTGCGGGATAAAAAAAAAATCCCAATAACGATACATGAGCCAGTACTCTTTATTTATATATGAGAAATCCAAAGTGACATCAGGACACTGAAAGAGCAAACTTTGATGGTTATTTTTAATACTTAAAGTTAACTATAAATAAAATACACATAAAGCAAACAACTTGAACAAATACACATAAAATATTCATATAAAACTAAAAAGAAAAAAAAAGAAAAATTAAAAGCAATCCTTCTTTATGTCTGTAAAAAATAAAAAAAAAATTAAAAAAATTGGAACACATAGGTCAATATCAGCTGAGACCAATATTGGGCCAACGTATTGGACTGGTTCTAATTTTAATTATTGATTGGTATTTTGTCAAACAAAAATGTGAAAAAATGGTGATTATACTTTGCCGAAGTCCAAGGTGACATCTGCACTTGTCTTTTTCATCACAACTCCCACAAAATATTCAGTTTGCAGTTGTATAGAAGAGAAAAGCAGCAATTCCTCACATCGGAGAAGCTGGAGCCAGAGAAGCCGTGCTTGAAAAGTGACTAGAATAATTGATTGATTATCAGAGATTTTGATTTTTAATGACAGGGCAGAAGAACAGACACACACACACACTCCAGAATAAAAGCGGACGACATGTTTGTAATGTGTGTTACGACTCTCAGGTAGAACAGGTCCAGCATGCCTGCGAGTGCCACGTGTGCAACCAGGACCCCAGCTCCTCCACCCTGGGCCCCGCCACATGCCTGCCCCCGAGCCGGCTCCACGCTGCACCTCCTCCCACTGTCGGACACCAGTTCTTCACAGACAGCAAGACTCCCCCTGCCCACCCCGCCCTCCACCTCTACCCCCACATCCACGGCCACCTGCCCCTACATAACTTCTCCCGGCCCCTGCTGCACCCCACACTCTACCCCCCCAGTCCTCCTCTCACACACAACAAGGTGAGGACTGTTTTAAAGCCATGAGGCAAGATGCAAATTATTTTTTTCTTCTTTTTACAGTCTGTAAAATGATAGCTATGAGTCTATTTAAGGGAAAATTGATTCATTTCCTTATCACTGGGGATTTTTTAAGGTTCCAGGAACAATACTGAGCTTAGTTGTATTCTAGTTTCACTTATTCATTTTAATTGTCTGCCACTAGGGGGCAGACTGAACCCAAAGAAGCTGAAAGCAAAACTGATTTGTCTGCTGCCTCATATCAGTTCACCTTATCCCAAACTAGTGACATGCTTTGTTTTGTAACTTGTTTCTTTCCTTTTTTTCCCCCCCTCAAGCCTCTGCCCCCAAACCCTACATCAAACCACTCGGCGGCCAAGCAGCCGGCCTTCAGCCCGTCGTTACCGGAACACGTTTACCAGAACTGCTTTGGCGGTGCAGGTGGAGCGGGTGACTGGAACAGCTCGCTGCAGTGCCTCTCGCTCAAGTTTGAGAACCTGTGGGACGCTGCTGTGATGAAGAGCTGGAATCCATCTGTGCTGTTGCCCGAGTCCCTGCCAGGTGAGCTGCTCGGAGACAGCAGAAATGACCATCAATTAAAGGGATATTCCTTTTTTTTTTCTTTAGTGGGATACTTATCCACAGGGTATTACCTACAGTAGATGGTGGTCGGCATGAGCACCAGTGTAGGAAGAATGTGTCCCTACAACTGACCCGAATTCCTCTTTCAGTTGTCCCAGACTTAAACTTTGTCCCGTATTCTTTTTTTCCTAGTTGTTCCCTGCACTTTAAAACGCAGAAATCACTCTAAGTGTTTGGCCACAATCATTTTTCATTATTCTTTTAGTCATTGATTTTTTTTTTTGGTCACATTTTTCATGTTATGGAGGTAGACTCCAGAATATATAAGAAACAAACAAAAAATTTTAAAAATAAGGTTGCACACATATACCATATATCCTCATACATCACTCTACAGGGTCACATAATCGCAGAGCAAGTTCATATTTATGTAGACCTGTCTGGTCCCAAAGAGATACTCCTTCCTCCTGATCGTCACTTATTCTACTGAGCATATATTCATAAGATGCTATTTCCACCATGGCATTAACCTATTCTTTTAATTGCGGGGCCTTTATTGCTTTCCACTGTCTTCAAATAACTCGACAGACTGTTGTTAAACCCACAGTAATAACAGAAGATGCACACTTGGATATGTTCAGTATTTGGGACTGGTCCCCCAGTAACACAACTTCGGACTAAAAGGGATTTCTGACCCAAACCAACTACTTAAAATCTCTAATACTGTAATCCAGAGTGGTCTGACCAAACTACATTACCATATACAGTGCAGGAAAGTTCCTACTTCAGTTTTACGTTTCCAACACTTACTATTGTTTAACAACTTCATTCTGTAGAGTCGTAACAGTGTATGATCATATCTGCGCAGTAACTTATATTGTATGAGCTTTTCCCCTCTGCTTCTTTCTCACATTTGCCACATCCTGACACAATTTTAGACCATTTGTCACCTTCAGGTTCTTCCCCCAGGTCCTTTTGCAAAATAAGCTTAACATTGACAGACAGACATATCACACAAGAGGAAATTAGTTACTTTATAAAATTGTGAAGCCTTGTGGTTTTCCCGTGGTAATTTGAGATAGTTTGTTATTGTGTTATCAGCAACGCTGTAGGACTTTGACATAATACAACTTCTTATCTGTAAGTACTTCCAGGAATATCCTTTTCCTACCAAATTTAATCATTCAACCACATTACTGTATGACTGGAAAAAAAAAACATCCTCAAATAAATCACCAATCATGTTTAAACCACGGGAATGCCACTGCTTCCAATACACAGTATTTTATCCGAAGCGGATCACAGGATTATGCCACAGTGAAGATGATCTTTGTACATTATGTGTTAGTTTGAACATTTTATGGACTTTGCTCCGCACATCTCTTTAGCATAGAAGGACTGGGTTTGTAATATTACGACTCGTTTGAAGCTTTAATAGGATTGAATGATGAGCACAGCTTGTGTTCAGTATCCTCCTGCCTTGTCCTAATATTTTGCTAGTTTAGCCGTTTCAAAAATAAACAACCCAAAGGAGGGTCAGGAAGACCCAATCCTCCTTTTGGTTGTTTATTTCTCAAAGTTTGATCAATAAATTCATTACTGAAAACTGCAGTGCAAATTTAAACCCTTAACTGATTGGTATACAGCAATGAGAAGGTAAATACACACACTTGGAACATATTTTTCTTCTCTTTATTGTCTCTGGGACAACAGGACACCCTTAACTTTTGAGTGCTGAAGCCGAGCAATGTACTGCTGTGAAAAGAGTCGGCAGCAAAAGGTATTTTAGACACCTAAAAAGAAATCAATTTCAGTTTATTAATTGTATGATATATTTGCAGATGTTTTTCTCTGCTTTACTTGGCTGTCAGACAGCCTTTTCTGGTGAGAAACCACTGTTATATAAGCCAAATGTTGCACTCTCCAAGGCCACCAGACTCCTTTGGCAGAAAAACAGTAATTTTACATCACAGAACACGGGAGTTGCTGGTCTACCGCTGCAACGATAAGGTAGTTTGTTTGTATTATTGTGTGGTATTTATTTGGTATTTTAAAGGGTTAGTTTTGATTTACCAAAGTCACACAATAACAGATCGAGGCAGTGGTAGACCAGCAATTCTTGTGCTCTGTGAAGTAAAATATTGTTAAGACTTTGTTTCTTTGGCATGAGCCTTACTTTAGGTCGCTAAAATACTTCTTTCTGCTGACGGGAGTCCACAGTAGTTCATTGCGTAGCTTCCATGCTGGTACTACTGTCTGCTTTCTCTAAACTGGGGGTCTGCCAACTGCCATCTACTGTAAAAACATCATCACACTTCAAAAAATCCAAACTATCCCCCTAAAAATAACTCAGGAAGTCAAAGACAGTTAAAATAATGACTTGCCTTGTGTTATTTATTAACAGGTGACATGCTTGGACCCCCCCTCGCTGACGTGCCCCTCCCTCCAACATCATCTATCGGCCCCCAAGGGGAACACCCCTCGCTGCCCACCGCTCTGCCCCCTTCCTCCTCCACCCCCTCATCACTGTCGTCGTCGTCTTCATCCTCATCGTCGTCGTCGTGCTCCTCTTCGGAAGCCAAAGAGCAGAAGAAGAGCGGCGCAAAGAAGAAGTGTCTCTACAATTTCCAGGATGCCTTCATGGAGACCAACCGAGTGGTGATGGCCACCTCCGCCTCCACGTCCTCCGTGTCCTGTACTGCCACCACTGTCCAGTCAAGTAATAACCCACCCATCCACCTAGCATCTAAAAGACCCAACTCTTTAGGTAATATAGGAGGTAGGAGCAGTGCTTAGGTTTGTACTGATGATGAGGCTTTTCTTTTTAATCTTCAAATTACCGTCTGCTTAGAAAATCACCACACCAAGAGTAATTACATCTATTGTTAAACCCATCTAGGAAAATTCTTTGCTTTTTAACTTTCCTTGGCAGGATGTGGGAGATATGTGTGATGCTATTTACAGTGTTAAGTGTGACATTATATAAAAACCGTTATACTATATGTGGCTTTGGCAGAAGTGGGAGTAAGTCACACGTATGCAGGTCTCAAGTGTTAACCTTTAAGTCTCAAGCAAGTCCTAAGTTGGTGTGAATCAAGCAAGTCAAATCGAGTCCCTGCTATAAGTCATGCAAGACGAGTTCAGTCATTGCTTGGGTCAAGGTAGCTCATAATTTGCCTGCATAGTTTAACTGGTTATATGGCCCAGAATTAGTTCCCTCATTGTACATTAATTCTAACATATTAAGTCTAACATATCTTAAACTTGACATTAACTTTCTAGCTAACATTTGACCAGCCAATAAGTTAGCTTATTGGGTTTTGTAGTGACAGATGTAGTTGGACGTTGTGGTGGTCATGTTACAGATTTTTGAGCAGCAGACTTTGCTTACTGCTGTTCTCTTCGTAAGACCAGCATCACCAATATGACTCTCTGATATCCAAATTTTATTACTTTTGGACTAGCTCCTTCCGTGATAGCTGCCTCATGCGTTGGCCTCCGCTGGTCTGCTGCATCCTAGTAGGTTGCCAGGTTTGCACTTATTGCAATCACCCAATCATGTTTCAAAAACAAAGCATCATTTGTTAATACCTAGAAAAATACAGATATTTCAATTAGAAAAAGTCAAGTTCTTTTGACTCATCTGTTTGAAGTCTAAAGTCAAGTCTTAGGTCATGAATACCAAGTCAAAGTCAAATCAAGTCTTTTCTAAATGTTAATCAAGCAAGTCCATTTGCAGCTTGAGTCTGAATTGAGTCAAGTCATGTGATTTGAATCAGTTGCTGCACTAATAAGGAAATTGCTGCTGCTCTATGTAGGTTTGAACATGGGAGTTAAAATTCGTAGCCACTGTAGTCGTGGCAGATCTCCCTGGGATCCACACAGTTACACACAGTCATCTTTATAAAATAGTAAATAAATGAAAACATCTAAACTAAAAAAAAAAAGAAAAGAAAAATGCATCAGTTTAGTAAAAATAATAACTAACAATTGCTGTAACACAATGAAATTAATTCTAAAATAAACTGAACCACTGAACAGTTGGTTTGCTGATAAAACTACCAAAACAGTTCACAGCAATACAGACAATATCAAGTTGAAACTAGGTCCACTCCTGTTTCAAAGTGGAACTGAAATGTATTTTCTCTTCCTTTTTTTGTGTATAAGGAAATACTGCAGCTATTTTTCATAATTTTACATTTTATAAAAGAGGATAAAAACACATTGGACAGATTTGTGGTAATGGTGCCTAAGATTCAGGCCTCTGGATGCACGTTTCTCTTGACAGACATGACAAATTCGACATCTGAGGGCCCAGCGTTGTGAGGAAACGAGATGTCAGCCTCACATCACACCTCCCTGTAGCCTACACCCTTAGTTTCCAGTCAGCCTTTTTAAGCTTTTCATGTTAGCACTGACCAACTGCAACACTTATGTAGGAAGCACTGTCTTTGCTGGAAAAACTTAAATTAACTTAAATTTCATCCTTTTTGGAATTTACTAATTTTAAGCACACAGGTCCAAGTGAATGTTTCTCTTACAAATACAAATGATACAGATATATTTTGGTAGCTTAATTCGTTTTATGGAAGCTCTGTGAATAACTGCATGTGTCAGAGTTGTTTTGTTTTTTTTGGACAAAGTACAAAACAATGTTCTTATCCAATGTATCTTTGTCTCTTCTAGACGATGTATTTCACAATCTAGGTAAAGAGGACCATAGGCAACCCGTTCCCACCACCCCTAGAAACGGCCCTACAGGACTGACCTCCCTCCCTCCGCTCTCTGGTCCCACCCTGCCCCCGGCGCCCACCACACACCTCCCCACAATGGGTTCCCAGCCCTTTCCAAAGATGGCTGCTCCAGCTCCAGACTTCATGGAGGCTCACCAGGGTTTGTGCCTCCCGCCTGCCGAGCCTCCGGCCTCCTCAGCAGATGGTCCCATCAGTGCCCCACCCAGTGTCTGCAGGTAAGACCACCACCGCGTCCTACAGGCTTGTAAAGATGGACGACCCTCAATGGGATGTTTGTTTGGAAAGGTGATTTTGTTGTTTATGTTTTTAATCATCTTTCTTTTCAGTGATCCTGACTGTGAAGGCCATCGCTGTGAGGCAAACGGGGCGTATGAGCACCAGCCGTACGATGGAGAGGAGAGTCAGGACGAGGACAGCTGCTCCGAGCACAGCTCCTCCACCTCCACTTCCACCAACCAGAAAGAAGGAAAGTACTGTGACTGCTGCTACTGCGAGTTCTTTGGGCATGGCGGGGTAAGAGACACATTTATTACTCACTTGTATCAGCACGTTCACTTCAAATTAACATGTTTTGTGGCTGATGCAGATCACAAGCACTTATTTGAACTTCAAGTCTGCATTCAGTTTATTTTAGATTAGATTTTAGATGTGTTGAAGAAATCTGAGGTACTCGGGAAGGTGACAATTTAACCTGTAGGCATGTTAATAACTGCTGAAAAACAATGAGTTAATAAAGGTTTTTTAAATTGTCACCCTTGTGAATACTTCAGATGTCTTCAACAAGTCTAAACGTTGGTTCCCCAAACCAAAGAGCACCTTTTAGTTTTAGTTTGGGCAACATAATTTAAACTTAAACCATGATTTAATCAGGTTTAAAAATGAATCATTGTGGTGCAACCCAGCTTTAGTTTTGATCTCCTGTAATGTAAAACAAAAACTCAAGTGAATCATTCAAATAGTTGATTAGCCAAATGTAAGAATTTATCCATAGTGTCCTTATTGATTGCATCCTTCCATTTATATGTTCCAGCCCCCTGCTGCTCCTACCAGTCGAAACTATGCAGAGATGCGGGAGAAGCTGCGCCTGCGTCTGACAAAGCGTAAGGAGGAGCAGCCGAAACGTGAGGAGCACCAACCCATAATAGAACGAGATGGAGGGGTGGAGGACCACAGGCGGGTGGAGGACCTGTTGCAGTTCATCAACAGTGCCGACAATAAACCTGCCTCCAGTTCTAAGGCAGCCAAACGGGCCAGGCATAAACAAAAGAAGGTAACTGTTCCTCCAAGTCGGTTCAGAAATATTTTTAAAATTATTACCATATCCATCCAGTGTAATCCACAGAGAAATAGAGTAGAACTACTTTTTGCATGGCTGTTGAACAACTATGATTTCTTTGCTGTCATAATGCTGAAAGGATATGTTACTGTGTGCTTCAGATGGAGGAGAAGGCCCGTCTGGAGGCAGAGGCCCGTGAAAGGGAGGAGCAGCAGCTGTTGGAAGAGCAGCAGCGACGACAGCGGCAGGAAGAGGAAGAGGCAGCACTTCAAAAGGAACTGCTCAGGCTGCAGGAGCTGCAGCAACACCGTGCTGCCAAGAAGAAAAAGAAAGAGAAAGCAAAGGAAAACACCGCACCCCCTCAGAACAACCCACAGCCCCTCAAACAGACAGCTCAGAACGTCCTTGATAACTTACAGAATGGAAAGTCACAGCTGCTTCAAACCCTCATCCGCCTCCCCGACCAGAAAGAATCTAGATTTGACCCTGTACCCCGGCCCAACACGCTTCACAGCCCAAAACACACCAGTGAGAAAGGGTTTTCTACTGAGACCAACACCCAAAACTCTCCAGCCGCCCTCTATAACGGCACTTCTGCATCACAGCTCGAGGCCAACAGTAAAGTGAAGGCCAAGCAGTCTGCTAAAGTGTCCACATGTGAGGCTGCTGTAAAGAAAGCGCCAGAGTTACCCAAGAGCTCAGATGTGACAGTAAAGCTCGCTAATGGCACCACCGCCACCCCCACCACTACAACAGACACCAAAGTGACACGGATCAGGCCCGGCGAGGCCCTCGCTCCTCTCCCGACGGCTGAACCGAGGAGGGAGGACAGGAGTAACATCAGGAGCGCCAGTGGAAAAAGGCAGCAGCAGCAGCAGCAACAACAGCCGCTGACCCAAATAAAGGAAGACAGGAGGAGTCCACCTGTGTCAAACCCTTCGCCGTCTCCTCCTCCAACCTCCCAGTCGGAGCAGACGCAGCAGAACGGCAAACCTCCCACTGCAGAATCCCCACAGCCCAAAGGCAAGAACAAGAAGAACAAGAAGAAGAAGGGGGACAAGATGAACAGCTCAATAGGTTGGTAACATTATGATACACAACAATACAAGGTTCAGGTGCTAGTTAATCACAAAACAGTCTTTGTCCAGTAGTTTTATCTTAATTTCACTCCTGACCAGCTGTACTGATGAAATACCTGGTGTGGCTCCGCACACCTGTTGGTAAGAGAAATACAAACTGTGTCCTAAACAGAACCATCTGACCAGGGAAGGCCTAAACTATTTCCTCACTTTTGTCTCTTGGGTATTTTGTGGTAAAACCAGGGCGTCATAGTGTGGTTAGTGAATGTGGTCACTGTGCAGTCATTTACGTCTCACTGTCATGAGCAGGTAGTGTTGGGAGTTTATTATAGTTCAATGAGATGGGTGCTGAATCATAAAAAATACCTGAACAGAGGAGGAAAGATCTGCACAATAATGCAAATAAATTCCTTAAACTGGAGCTTTTTTGGCATGCAAATCTAGAAAAATAACCTTTTTCACTGACAAGGTCCCAGTAGTGAAACTGTTATTATTATTGCATAATAACTAACCTAAAAAAGCCCTTCACCCCCCAAAATGTTTAGTATATCAATTACTCACAGCGTGTTGCCTTGAATTCCTGATGCCTCCGTGTGAATGTAGAATCCAAAACACACTATCCAGACTTGTTAAAGTTGATAGTGCACCTGTTTTTAAAACAGCAGAACATACATTTAAAACTCTAACACAACTTGCGCAACTATAATCCTAGTCTCATTTATCTAGTCATATCCTCAGTACTTCCAAAAAAAACCTTGCTAATGAAATCATTTCTGGTGAAAAGCTCTGACGGTAAACTACCACTACACACCTGTTGCTCAACACTTCCGCGTATGCGTCTGAGAGCAAGAACCGTCTGTATGTGTGATGTAGTCCTGTGGGTACTTTAAAAGATACATATGAGACCAACATGCGTATCTAAGTTCTTCTCAAAGATTAATTTCATAATGCATGTTCAAAATGAATACATGTATTTCAAATGTGAGTAATTAACGTGTGTTATTTTGTTTCAGATGACGTGTTCTTGCCCAAAGACATCGACCTGGATAGCACTGAAATGGATGAAACGGAGAGGGAGGTTGAATATTTCAAAAGGTATGTGTAAGGTTCTCCTGTTGTGCCAAGCTTAAAGGTACCCCGCGACCGCTAAGTCAGCTCTGTTTTGTTTGTTTCACATGTGTGTGTGCGAACATGCAAATTTCCACTGTAGATGTGCATCATTGTGCCAATAGAGGCAGTGAAGAAACAGCTGCTACAAAGCAAACATGGATGTAGACAGTGTAGGTTTTAAAGTTATCAAAACTCTTTCCTACCCCATAAAAAAACACATTTATGGGGAAGGAAATGCATTTAACAGATTTATTAGGCCTTTAGGATACACATACTGTGTTCTGGCGAGACAGCTTGCATGTAAACGGAACTGTTTGTTTTATGTGATAAACTCCACAGGGTACCTTTAACATTTAAAACCGAGGCAGTATGGCTCTCCAGAATGTTACATTTTTTGTTTTTGTTTTTTCTCTACAGGTTTTGCTTGGATTCTGCCCGGCAGACCCGCCAACGTCTTTCCATCAACTGGTCAAACTTTAGTTTGAAGAAAGCTACGTTTGCTGCACATTGAGGGTGTTAGTGAGTGACTGTCAGGACACAATCAGTACCTTAACAGCTATACCAACCCACACGGCCCCCCTCCCCCCCAGCCCATCCCCTTACCCTCCACCCGGCTGTTGTCCTCCCCAGAACTTCTCTCCTGCTGTGCCCAAATCACACCCACGCTGCCTTGCTTTGTTCTCGTCACTGTGTGGTTCCGACACAGACCCATCTGGACTGATCCACCTGCAGAACTAAAAACAAAAATGAAATGAAATGACACAAAAAGAATCACAAAATGCTACTTTACATCTGATTAATTTTCCTTGCGTGCTTGTGTGCTTTTAGTCTGAGTTGGGCATTTCTCTTGACTGAAAAAGCCATGGTATGAAATTATTTTCTTATACTGGCTTACCTGTAGTCAAAAGATGCTTACTATGTCTGGATGGTTTCCTTTCAAAAAAAGAGACAAAAGGAAACTACAAAAAAATGAGATATGTAATGAATTAAAAGCTGTATTTGAGATATTGTGGCTTACTATCCCGTCGTTTCCCGCTCCTAGCAC
>JAJHUR010104274.1:0-31980 GCA_027495735.1 Lutjanus campechanus | reverse complement strand
CAGGATTGTTTTGTGAACTGAAGACCTTCACCCATCATCACATCGGCATAGTGGTGAGTACATACTGAGTGGCTTATTCTAACAAGATGGAATATCGCTTTAACTAACCAGTATGTATTTTAGTGAGAAATCTGAATTTTTTGAAGCAGTTCACCTGTCATTCTCATAGTCTGGTAGGGGCTGATAGGGAGTTGAGGCAACAAAGTTAAAATAGTTTAAATAGAGAGAAGGCAGACGTCTCTACGGCTGATATCTCCAAAACTCTGCAACTCACATCAAAACTATCTAGATGGTTAAACAGCACTACACGCCAGAGGAATGATGGTGAACTGCCTCTTTAAGTCAAATTCACAACATTACATCCAAGTGTATTCGAGTGTCACTCCAGAACCACAGCAAGCTGACATTAAGAAGCTTTTAACAGCATGTACATGTACCTCTTACGAACTGCTTTGGAAAACATATGCAAAAATGTAAAAGAATTGGTAGAAACACTCAGGACCCACGATATTTACCAGATAAGATAAAAGAAATCTTTTCCCAACTTCTCTTGATTTCGGCATTTTAGCACATCTCTCCTTGACAGCTATTTTTCCCATCAAGGAAAAAAAGTAACACTATTCAGACCGAGCCCTACGGCAGCACCCAACCTCTGTGACTTTAGCCCTGCTATCTACAAGAACCTCCTGCTCTGGGATCAATCAGGTGTATGTTTGATGCCACCTGACCATGACCGAGCCAATCAGGAGACTCGGTAACCTAATAAATAGTTTTGAACCCTTGAGAGTGTTTTTTTTTTCCTTGTTGATTCTCTCTCCATCTGTCTGTCTACCTATCTCTCTATCCTCTCCATCTGCCTATCTGTCTGTCTGGTTGCTAAGCGACAGGTTGTATGTCGGCCCTAAAAAGAGCCCGTAAATTGCAAACGTACAAGAGGTGCAGGCATGAAATGATGTGGCACAGACGGTGGCCACACAGTAAAAGATTCTTTAACACCAAACACTAAGGTGTTTTTCACCAGATAGTGCTCCAACGTATCCTGAGCTGGAACGTCTGAACACATGTGGGCTACAAGAGGAAAAAAAAAAAAGAAGAAAGGAACTACACTGAATTTGGATGACAGAAATGAAGGGGACATGAGCAAATTCTGTTCTGCTGAAAGCTGGAGGTAAATTATAAAGGTCAAATGGTGTTGTGTCATGTAGTGTCTGCCCTTTCTGCCTCATTCCTCACAAAGTTATATCTAATAAAAGTTTCAAAAACCTGCTATATTAGGATATATTATTTAGGATTTAAGGTTTAATTGGTAGCACTTCTTTGAATGAGTGTGCATAAGACTGTCATTACACTGTTATAACCATGTCATGACACCTGTCATGACCATGAAGGAGTCTTTATGACTGTTTACGACTGATTAAATGTCATTTGGTGAACTATGTCATTTTTAATGCAATTAAAAATTGTTTGTTATGACATCTTGACATTAATCAAACCGATGTCTTTCTTGTGACAACTTGACATTAACCAAGACAACATAACCTGTCAAGTCAATGTCTTTGTTATGACAGCTTGACATTAACCAAGACAATATAACCTGTGCGTGTCAATGTCATTACATTAAACTGTTATATGTGGTTGGTGTTGACATTGGCTGTCGTAAGACCATTATAACTGTGTCATGTATGTTTTCCTTGACCTCAAGTAAAGTGGTATGTTTTGGACTTGTCATAAAGATGTCATTAAATGTTATAAGGCCAGTTTGACAACAGATTACAGAACCAAGATGATTCAAACAATGTCAACTTAGCATTAAAAATGACAGAACTGACCCAATGACACTTAATGACAACAGTCATAAACATTCATGAAGACTCTTTACATGATAGGTGTCACGATTGATAGATTGTTTAACTTATATAATTGGATGACACGGCTCTGGTTGCATTTATGACTTTAAAATAAAAGTTGAAAATATATGAAAATCTTTGCTGCCTTTGAGTCTCTGGTGAATCAAACTCAGTATTCACCTCAGTCAGATTTTTTTTCCACACAGAGACGGTTTCATTTCAACTAGCTGCTTCTTAATAAAAAAAGAAATCTCTGTTGTATGCCTCTTGACACCAAACAGCGAATCCTCAAATGCCTTTTCAATTACATGCATTGATGAGTCTTTAATATCACAACTTGATTCAATAAAACACCTTGGTATTATTATTGATTCTCAGCTCTCTTCCAAACTCCACATATGTATGCTGTTATTAAAAGTAAATCAAGGTCTTCTGGACATTCTTTGGAGGTCCACAAAGTGTTTTTCTTTTGATGTCAGGAAAATAACTTCCCAAATGTTACTATCCACTCTGGATTATATAGTGCGTCATAATACTACAAAGTCAGTTATTTTACCCTTAAATGTTACTTACAATAGTTTAGATTTATTTAATTATTAAAACGTTGTATGTGAAATATGAGGCTCTTATTTTGCTTTCTTTGAATCAACACACCCTCATACCTCATACCATACAACAGATTAGGTCGACTTGCCAAATGACAGATATGACCAAGTACCAACAACAGGCGTACTGGTCCTTAAGTATGTGATGGAAGTCACATGGCATAAGCCACATCAAGTTAAACATGTGGTTAATGTTGTGAAATTGCAGCAGTTTGGTCAGGTTAAGGGACCAATATTAATGCTAGTGCTGTTAGCTAAAGTTAATAATTTTGGTGGACATCTCAGCAGTTTGATGTGGAAATGAGATGGAAAATCCACCATGGAAATTGGCACTGATAAAAACTTTGAGAACCCCTGATCTAGGTGATCAAGCAGGATAAACACGACAATATGGCTGCAGAGTGCACAAGATATTTCATGGACATTTAAGGAGAAGCAGCCGGCCAGAGTGAAATTTTTTAGTGCAAATTGGCTTGATTGAGCGTTCAGTGCTGTTATTACTCATTTGGTTTTTAATTAATGTGCCCGTGGGCATGCTGCTTATTCAATCTTCCAACTCCATCATCATCCTAACCAAAACCAAATGAAAGATGCACTATATACACAGTGTAACGGCAACATCTCTGCAGAAACACCAGAAATATTGTTCAATCTTGTGCCAGGCTGATCGGAATTACAGAGAAGCCGAAATCTGTAACAAACTCAGGCTAAACATTCCTAAAAGTCTGTCCAATGCCCATAATTCACATAGAATCAAAGTGTTAACCAGTGGTTACAAGGAGGAGGCAACATAAAACGCCCTCGTGCTGTGCCTCTGCTCGTACACAGTAACTGATGATGACTTCAGGGACGAGTTAGAGGGAGGAGAGGCACTGAAATAAAAAGGAAACTGCTGGACACACACTGAGCCACACAAGGGCAACACTTCACCGTGTTTTTATACATCAGTGTGTGATTATATATGTGTGTGTGTGTGATAGAGGCTCTTCTTCACTGCAGGCCACATGGACCCAGGGGATCTATGCATGCCACTCCTTCCAGAGACATGGTGTTCTCTGTTGTCAAGGTTGATTAGCTGCAGGACGAATCCAATCTCCTCTCCTCTCCTCCTTCCTCTCCCCTCGCCCTCCTTCTTTTACTGGTCTTTCAGTCTTTTGGCAACTTGTCCCCTCCTGCCCGCTAATCGAGCATCCCGTCTCCACTCCACCAACCTGTCCGGGCTCTGCTGAGTGCGGACAGGCTCAGACTAACAATAAGCTCCGCAGAGGAAGTTATACAAACAAAAAAAAACACAAGAGAATAAGACACAAGTATCACTCTGATGTCCTCGCACAGTCAGCATGGATTTCATCGCCAACTACTGAGAAATTGGAACATTGCATCCAAATTTTTAGACACACAGCAGGGAACCATATTCCATTTCGGTGGCTTGTAGCTCATCCAATACACTCCACAATGCACCAACTTTCAACTTCATCTCAGACTCTTCTAAGCTTCAAAAAAACAAGTTCTGTGTGTTATTGCAAAACCCAAATTCAACCTACAAAGTGTTAAATTAATTTAGAAATCCCTAAAGCTGCAAAAATCTAGGCTCACACTGCGATTCTCTCACACTGAAAATAATGTTCACCCACTTGGTCTCTTAGAATGGATACAATAATAAAACCTTGACAATGTGAAGGCTCTCAACATCCTTGAAAAACTGAAAAAAACAGAGACTTAGCACCTCCAGCACTTCTCACATTTGTTATTCAGAAAAATGTTTTAGGAGACATTATCGAGATCAACAATAAGAGGGCGATTTGAGGGGGATTTCTCCTTGTTAGCAAAACCTGTCATCCTCCCTCTCCACCTCCAAGTGGCAGAGAGAGTGCAGGGGCAGAGAGGTTATTTAGTTGAATATGCTGTCTGCCTGACTCATCTGTCCTTTATCTGACTGAGATTTATGCAAGTTAGAATTTGTGGCCCCGACCATGGCCCTGAAATATCCGTAGCCTAACTGTGCAGTGTATTGAGAAATCCATGGTGCTGTCCAAGGTGCTGAAGTAGCAGACAGATTTGTAATTGCAACTGTACAACAGAGTTCTGCCCTTCTGTCAGTTTCACACTGGATCTATGATATTCTCTAAACTATATACTATAAATACTCAATTCTGTGGCACCTTCATAATCAAAGTGACAAGCAACAACGTGTAGAGGATCATAGAGATACACGTCTGCCTGTCGTAGTCCTATAATTATTCCTATAATATTTCTCATCAGTGGTGTCTCTGCTGCTGCTGCCATCACTGCTGTCCTTCCATTAAATACATGCAATACACACACTGATTTACTGGCTGAAGCAACAACTGTCGTTATTATTTCATCATCTATAGCTAGCTAGCTAATTAAGCTAATGTTAGCTTAGTCAGTTGGTTGTAAACACTGTCTTCGGCTGACTTTTTACTGTTTCCAGGCTCGTTTAAATGCATAATCTCATAAAAGAGTTTTAAATATGCTCTGGATGACTACATACATAATTCAGGAATTCATACAACATATATTCAGGTTAAGTACTGAGGCTAAAGCTAACAGGTCCCAGTTTTTCAAGTTTATCATTATTATTATTATTAGTAGTAGTAGTAGTAGTAGTAATAATAATAGCAGTAGTATTGTAGGTAGTCAGCTAGTTAGCCATACATGCTAACATTTGCAACTCATTGCAAAAACAGGTACACAATCAATTTATTCCATTCCTTGTAGTCTTGCTCCAAACATCACCTCAAATGCATGCTCGTTGCCTTAACACTTTTAGCTTTTAATCTTCTGTTTGTGTTTTCTTGCCTGCCTTTTCCCGTTATAATATTTCATGCTGTTTTCTTTATTGTGACTTTAGTGGCTAATTAAGGAAAAACAGCTGAAAATTTGCCATTTTGCTGACACTGGCACATTTACAGTGAAGTAAATGTTAAATTAAAAAACTGAACTAAACCTCAGTAACTGAACTAAGCAAACTGACTAGAATTTTGATAGTATGAGTTCCAGAAAGAAACAGGGTGGTTGGAGAGCGTGAAAGAAACTCAGAGACAGTTTTTGGGATTGGATTCAAATCCACATCACTGCGCTGATTATGACACCATATGCTCTGTGTGTGTGAATGTGCATAATGTCTCTCTTTTGTGGATTTAATTGGACTTCACTTTTGCTCTCTTTCACACACCCGAGCATAAACAGATGGCGGATACGGCGTATGATAAAAATGTGAGTAAATATGAGTGTGTGTGTGCTTGTTTTGTCTTTGAGAGGGTGCTTTGTGGACTGGTTTGAGCACGGGCTGAAAAAAGATTAGGGTGTAGGACTGGAGTGTACCTTTGAAAAAAAAAAAAAAGAAAAGAAAATTTCATGATTGTCAGAAGCGGTGTTATGAAGCTGCAATATTAGCTAATAAAGCTCAGTCATCCTGACAAGCTTGTTCAATATCGTCTGCTCACGCTGGCTTCATAACAAACAGCAGCCTCCGTGTGGTCAAGCAAAGGTCAGCTCACACAATAATTGACCATGAAGAAGAGAGTATTTTCTATCTACTCGTCAAATTAACCTCCTCCACTCTGTTTGGTTGCCTTTCTAGCAACAACAGCGCTGATTCACCTTGCTGAAAGCTGAAATTATATAATGTTGATCACAGCTACTTCAGCGTGCAGAGCGGTGGGTGTGAAAACTGGAAATATTTCAGCTCAGAAGAGTAATCTGTGACATTTTCAGGGGATGGCAAACACCAAAGGATTCAACCAATTAATGAAAGCTTTGACAAAGCTATCAACACCTGCTTCTGCATTCATTTTTGTACATTAAATGATGTGCTTTATATTTCTAGTAGCAGCAGGTGTTTTTCTGAATAAACAGAAGAACTACAAAGTCATCTTGAGACAGACACAAGAGCTCCACGAGAAAAAAATTACAGGTTACTGCTCGCACTGTTTGACTGGCGGGTCGCCATTGTCGCCATGGGAGTCAAGTGAATGCAACAGAGCGACTGAATGGCTTACTGTTGTTTCAATGGGACGGACTTTATCACGCAGCAGGAGGGAGCATGAACTGTCTAATCAGCCTCACCGAGGAGGACATCAAAGTGAGTGAAAAGGAGGCTGCCGCCTTCAAGGCTTCGAGGGTCGTGACTGTCAGCTGCGAGGTGTTAATGATGTGAATCCAAGAATCAGACGCTGCTTTTCAAACATGTTTGCAATCATTCCTTGACTTCCACAACACCGTACGCCTTCGCTGTAGAGGAGGTCATCTATTGCTCAAGTCCCTGAGAAACCTTGCAACACCTCATTTCCATTGACAAAGCAACACTTTTGCTTGGTTAAAGACTGGATTAACTGACTGATGCAGCCCCTGAGCTGCTGTAATTACAAACTGACAGCTGTCATGGCTAATATTATCCTACAGCTCCTTCTGCCTGGCTCACTGTTTTCATTCATGGCTGTCATTCATTCAGCAGCCGCGCATAAGTCTTTGGTTTTAGACAGATTATACAGATAAACGACTCTTGTTGGGGAGCTTTTATTGCCCTTACTGTAACATAACGAGATTATTCAACTTGATTATTGTTCTTCACCTGTATCTCCTCTGCACCTGACTGTGTGGAGCCCCGCCTTTGGTGGAGCACACAGACCAGAGGAGAGGAGAGAAACTATAGCATGACCGTAAGCAAAATGCAGTCTCTCATTCTGAGCTGAAATAAAACGGGTGCATATCAATTTCATCAATACCAAATATTTTGTTTCTGTCAGTCAGCGGTAGGGGAAACACAGGATATTAAAGGTACCCTGGGAAGTTTTCTTGCAAGCAAACAAAGTTACATTACAGTGTTTCTCACCAGAATACATCATGTGTGTCAACACCTAACAAACGAGTTCATTTCTTTCCTCATAAAACATTTTCGACCACCGCCTGCATTGTTCACTTCTTGTTTACATGTTTGCGAGCCTCCAGTCCTTTTCTTCCCTGCCCTTTCTGGATAATTGCTCTGTTTTTGCCACCAACTGTCAGTTAGTCAAATGCCAGGAAATTGTCAGCAGGAGTGCTACAGGTGTGATGTGTGTGATCTCATGTGCATGCAGATGAAGGGGGGAAAAAAAGCTAAAAAAAAATAAAAAAACTTCACAGGGTATCTTGAATTTGACAGTTTAATCAGACTGACTAATACGTATCATGTTTGTATCTAGTGTACATTCAGATCTGGGCACAGGCAGGGCCAGCACTAATCAGTGCATGCAGTGAGCTGTGCCAGGAATCTAATTCCTTCATCAAACGTCTGTAGGTAACCTTTGCTAAACTGACATTCAATAAAAATAATAGAACAAGAGCTACCCACTGCTTGGATACCTGTGCAAGTACTGTTGTAATACAAATGTCATCAAAATAAAAAGAAAAAATGTTTGATCCCTGTGCTGCTCTCTTGTCCCAATCCTCCCTGCTTACCTCCTCCGCTGTCCTCCTCGTCGATACTGTTCTTGATGCTGTCGTACTCCTCGTCGATGTTCTGGTTGCCCCGGATCTGACTGAGCACACGGCGGGCCTTCTGGGTCAGCCCGCGCTGGATTAACCAGCGAGGGCTCTCTGGCAGGAACAGGAATCCGATGAACTGGAGCATAGCGGGAAGCACTGACAGACCCAACATGTACCTGGAGAGGCAGGGAGGGAATAGATGGAGGGAGAAATCTAATCACAACCGCAGAAATTACTTAACCACATGTTTTTGTTGTTGTTGTTGTTGTTGATGTTGTTGTTTGCAAGCTTTGCAAGACATGCAAATTTTAATTCCTTCGACATTTGTTACCGTTGCCACTGTGTTCAGTTTATTTTGAGCTATTTGCCGGCAAGCATCAGGTGGTTTAGTTCATTAAAATTAAAATGCTGTGGAAAATGTCAAGGCTTCATTCAGATTCTTCAGCTTAAAATAACCTTAACATTTACATTTAGCATTTAACTTTAACCTTGAATATAACAGATGAGGTGCTGTAATAAGTGGACCCAGTTACAAGAAGCATGTAGTGCAACAGTTACAGTATATGGTTGACACATTAGGCATTTCTTCAGATATTCTCACAGGCAGGGTTGCATCAACAAAGATTCATTGTTAAACAGATTAAATCATGCTTTAACTTTAAATTATATCTTTAAATTATATTGTATGAAACTTTTAAACCTAAAATTATTTAAACCTCTCTTTAAACCAGACATTAAAGTAAAGTTTTTACTCAAAACCTAGATTAAATTTAATTCACTTGCACCAAAACTCCAATTTAAAATTTGATCCCATTTTAACTTCAAACCAACACTTGAGGAGGTTTAACTTTTTGAGATGGATTGAAAAAATAATCAGTTTCAAAGAATATACTTGCTAGCCTAGCCTACATAGTCCCAACAGGACTTGAATTTATTTTCTATTAACTTTTACAACATTTTAACAGTTTTTAGTCATGCAACAGAGCTCCCCTCAGTTTTACATCTGGATTTACTCCTTTTAAACATAGTCTTACTAAACTAAACGTTATTAATTAATCCTTGGTGTTTAACTTCTGCATTCCTGGCAGAATAACCAAATGAAACCACTGATAGACTGGACTATTATGTTGAGAGGAACATTTTCTCTTTGTATCAACTCATGCACTAAATCAGGGTTCAGCACATTCTGTAAAAGAAAAAAAATGATGTGGCAGTAAGGCAAAGAAAGAGGGCACAAGAGCCGGGGATGAGGGAGGAAAAGACTGTGATAATGATATAGTATTAGAGAGTGTTATCTCCAGTGGTAGAAGAAGTAGAGAAGCAGCAGTTTGCCATTATATACAACTCCAAAAAATCCATATAGTTTTACTGACGTGAACACCCGGACTTATAAGGCTTTTCTTCTGCTGCACAGGCAAAGACGTCAATCAGACAACATTCATGCTCTAAACTCGATAAGTGTCTGCAAAAGGCCATTATCATGTATGAATCACACCAATCTAGGGGCTTCTAAACGATTTCCGCCATCTCCGTCAGAACCGTGGCTGAAGCAAATCCTTGCAGAAAAGGATGATTCTTATCTACAGCGTCTCACAGCTCGATGTTCAAACACTCTGGAGGCTGTAAACCTGCAGCGAGTGCGACAGCAGCAAGGGATGCAAACAGAAGCAGAAAAGAGCAAAAGACTTTTAACAGATAAAAGAGAAAAGAAGGACAGAGAAAGTGACATACTGTACGTTTCAAACGAACTGTATGGCTGCTCTCAGCAAATGTTAGGGGCTGAACCGTGCATGTGTTGACATTTGGAATGACTTTTTCTGGCATTTGATGTGATCAGAACCCAAAGAAAAGACGTTAATAGCATATCTGACTATATGATCCATCGTAAAGGACGATAGTATATTTATGTGGACGTATTTGGTGCCTCACGTTATTTCTTGCTTTATTCGTCTGAATTGTGACTTAATACATCTCCTGTACGTGTGAAGTGTCTGTGTGAAGTCTCTGTGTCTGACCTCCATCCATCGCGCTGCATGTAGCTGAAGGCGCCGTCGATGAGGCTGGCGGTGAACTGTCCGCCGGTTATGAAGAGGGTGTTAACCGTCACCAGCTGCCCCCTGAGGTGGGGCGGAGAGGCCTCAGCAATGTACACGGGCACCGTCATAGAAGCAATACCTACACAGCAGGGGGGGAGAGAGAGAAGCAGAGGGGAGACTGTTAGCGGGAGATTGTGCTCAGCAAGGCGACAGGCACTCAAAGACTGTGCCTTGTACAGCAGATGTTTCTTGATCTCAAAGGAAATGCAGGCTAACATGAAAAGAGCTGGAATAATTTTCATTACATATCCACTGTATGAAAAATGAAAATAAATACTGCCCATTAAGGCAAGTTTATAGGCTAAATCACTCAATCAACTGACATTAAATGCACAACAAGTTCTGCCACTAGGGGCCTCTCACATTAAAACAATAACAAAAGACGTAGGTTGATGATGTTTTGCGAAGTAGCGTGGGATCAGGGGAGTTGTTGTCTTCATCATTTAACAACCACCTTTGCCTTAGAAACTCTACCTGACAATAAATGCAATTTAAGACCTATTTTACGTCCATACTGGCAAAAAAAAGTGCAAAGGTTTCAGCGATGTCTGAATCACAACATGGTTTGAAACTGCTTTTATACGACTGATGTTTAGAACACGTGCCAGTCCAGGTCCAATAGCTGAGTGCGCTCCAATTAATTGTGGAGAGCTGCACAATAGTGGGTATTGGTTCCATGGTGCTTTGGGTTCTTTTTTTTAGTGATCATGACAAACATTTTTCTGAAAAACACATGTAAGACTGAACAACTTTAGAAATAAGGGGAATTTATATTCTTTAAAAATAAATCAATTTTACATTGTTAACTTTAAAATCATATAAAAGAGTTTTACAAAGTTAGTGAGTTTTAAATCATTATTACTGATTATTTCAATATTGTTCATAAACATAACTTATTTAAAATGACTTTGACCTTTACCCTGACATCAACAACAGCAGCAGTGACGTCACGTGGATGTGAGGAGACACCCAAGAGACACAAACAAATACTGCAGACCATCTCCGTAATGGGCTCTGCGCTACTCTGATCTGGAAAACGTCCACTTTCACACACACACTCATTGTATACACGTTCACAGCAACACACACATACAGTGACATGCACGCCTCTGTCCTCTCACACACACAGAACAAACAGAGTGTGTTTGTCCGGGATGTATGTGACGAGGTGCCATGAGACCGCAGCTTTCCGCAGCTGGCTCCTGATAAGCTCTATTAATAGTCTGCCACTGCTCTCTGTACACCCTTCCCCTCCCCTCCCTGCTGCCACCACCCTGCCCTCAATGGCCGCCATGACTACGTGGCTACCTGTTGCTATGGCAACCACTTGCTGGGAATCCAGCCGCGCCGTCTCTGAGCGGGCA
This sequence comes from Lutjanus campechanus, assembly GCA_027495735.1. Lineage (NCBI taxonomy): Eukaryota > Metazoa > Chordata > Actinopteri > Lutjaniformes > Lutjanidae > Lutjanus > Lutjanus campechanus. The sequence goes on along the minus strand of JAJHUR010104274.1, from coordinate 20,578 downwards.
CCACACTGTGGCAGCTCTGGGGAAGGGAAATCGATAACCGAGAACAAGGAGGATCTCTTCTTGTTTTTCTTGCTTTCTTACACCGCACAGACGAGAGCGGAGCGCTCTGGGAGAGAAAATCACCATCATCAACATTTCAAAGCACTGTTACATTTCTTGAAAGAGTACAAAACATGGCAACACACTTCTGTACTATGGTAAAAGTTAACAGGCACGGTTCAAAGCCCTGTGTTCACGTCTCAGCCTGGATTACTGTTCAGTGTTGAATGATCAGAGGAGGGGCACTCGTAGTCTCTCCAGCCTGCTGTTACACCCAGAGATATCTGCCTGGTCTCCGACGTTTTTAAATTCAAATTGATTTCTTGACTGTGCAAACATACCCGAAGGATTTGCAGGCAAGTCTTTATCTTAGTTATGGCTTAAAAAAGGATTATCATCTGATGGCGGAAATCCGAGATCCAGATCACTGCCCAAATCTAATCAACTGCACTTTGGCACTGAGTCTGTCTGCTCGGGCCAATTTGTTGAAAATACATTCATAAGCTTCTGAGAGATGCTGCGGAAACACAGACAGGAGGAAAAGCTAACCTCTGTGACGTAGGTTACAGAGGAGTTAGGCATGACATGTACCATCTGTGACAAAGTCTGCAAGATTCTGAGCTCAATCTGACTTTTTTGGAAACATCTAGTGGCCAGTGTGTAGAAAAAAATGCATCTTAAGAGACTTTTGTTTTAACATTCAGCTGCACTGTTCGCTATACCTGCTCTGTGCTTCACAAACATTAGAAAGACACTCCTTTTCACCTTGTAGCTGTACTGGGCTAGCCTGGCATCACCAAAATTATTCACAAAGGCAAATTAGTCCAACGTCTCTAAGTTCATTTTTTTATTTCCAGAGGGGATTATCAGCAGGTGCAGACCAAAATGCATCTGCCAGGTGGATAGATCCACAACCAATCAGAGCAAAGAATTGCATGACTTATCACTGAGTAAAGGCCCGGTCACAACAAACTTCTTTTCTTCGCGTCAAGTTAAACTTTAATGAACTTTGAAGGAGTGGAGTCACAGCCTCAACCAATAGCAAGACAATTGTTGGCAGCAGGCGATGGTCACTCCCTTACATTCCCATATGTATGACCGGGCCTTGAGACATGCAAAATAGCTGCCTGGTTGCAAACTGTCTCAAATTATGGCTAAACTGTACACTAAAATGTGTCTCTGAAAACATTCGAGGCAGGAAACAGGCGATGTACTAACAGCGTCTTGATTCATATTTGATCAGCACTGCCTGGTTTGACTGTTTGATGTGAGTTTTTAAATCCAAATAGACGCAGGACAGGCTGAAATCTGTCTGAAGGGGAGGGTGGCCAGATAAATCTGCCAGAGCAAATGAAACATGAGTCAGTTTCATCTTGTTCCCTAGCTTGTACTGGGAAGAGCTACTCTAGGCTCATCGATGTCTATAAATACCTGTTATACTGTAAGGGCACTGACTTTTAATTGTGAGTGTACCAATTTTAAGTTACAATGAAGTATCACAGTAAAAGTATCCCACAAAAAGACTGCTTACCCTCCTATTGCTCAATTTCCCCGGCTCTCAATTACAAGCCTATTGGTTTCAGTTAAATTGGTTTAAAAAAAATCACAAAAATATTTTCATTTTTGTCATTTTAGTTTTAGTCACTTCCTTAAACAACTGGGAACTGTTATTTTTAGCAAAAGTTATTCAGACAGGAAGTAGCTCAGTAGCTTTTCAAAGGTCAAAGGTCATTGCAACCTGACGTCCGTCCCACTCTCATAAATGCGACATCTCAGGAAGATTCAGAGGGAATTTCTTCAAATTTGGTACAAACATCCACTTGGAATCAAGGATGAAGTAATTATTAATGGTTCTGGTGACCTCACAAAACACATTTTTGGCCATAATTCAAGAATAACTCAATGTGCAAATTATGACTAAATCAATCAGAAAATTTGTGATTACAAAGGGGTTACATCCAATTATTCTTTTCAGGTTGCCTGGCAGAGATCTGCACTCTACTGTGTGACCTATGCTAGTTTAATTACATTGACACTCTTCAGACTTTACCAAAATACATAAAATAGGTCTGTGCTAAGGCATTCATTGCTGTCTGACTCTGGCAAAATTGGAAAAAAAACAGCAAAATTCCCCAAAACTACTGTATCTCAGCGCTGCCTCTTCACGCATTCACTATTCTATGTGAGCTCCGTTTGAATATTAATGCAATATTGTTTTCATCTCCATTTACTGAGCCTCCCTTGAAACTGTGTTGAGCCCCTTCCAAGGGAGGCCCGCCTCCCACTCTGAAAACCTTTGACGTAAACCATTGACATCAGACAGCAAACACCTTCCTTGAACAGAGGCAGGGATTGCAACCCCCCTCAACTATTATCACATAACTGAAATTCCATATTCAGGTCAAGTGTGTCATCTCCTTGGAGACTAAGCAAACTCTATTCACCGATGAGGGGCTACAAGATGTGGCTGAGAGCTCCATAAATGTTGTGGCACGTGGCTGAATGCAGTTCAATCCAATTTGAAAATAGGTTCGTATTATATTAGAATAAGTATGAAGTTTGAATGTATTGATCCAACAGGTAGACAGAGCGGCAGACAGATTTTATGCCAACCTGCAGAGCGGTTCATCAGTGGAGACAGCAAACACCAAAATCTCTGAAATCTGTTTGCTTTTTTCTATCTGACAGCTCCTGTGTGTGTTTGAACTGCGTGTTTGCACACTTACATGACATTATGCAGACTCACACACGCAGACAGACAAGCACAGATTTTAACACATTTAACACAAACATGTCCTAAAGACCCTTATCTGCTGTAATGCCTCAATCTGTATTCACCTCATAGAGCCAGAGCTCATCCTCCTCTCCCTTCTCTCTTCTTGCTGCTTTCCTTCAACGTTCCCCCGTTTTATCTGTTAGTCATATGTATCACCAGCCTGTCTCCGGCCCGAGCCACTCCTGCTGCCACAGACAGCCCATATGCCTATAAGCGAGATACTACAGCTGATACTGATGCATTTACTGAGTAATGGATCATTTCCATTTCACATCCTGCTGCAGGTGGTGACGGGGAAAATATGCTTGAGCTCATTAAAGCTAATACCATTACAGGCCAGTAAAAAGGTCAAATACTGTAAAGTTTTACTTCGGCTTATTGACTGTCTGAAATTAAGAGTCTCTAGACGCCGGCTACACGCCCATTTTATTTTAAATGGGCCTTTAAAATGAAGATTGATTCATTTTTTAAGCTGATAATGCTAGAATTTGATTTAAAGGTGGGGTGAGCAATTCTGGAGAAAGACGGCTGATTGTTGAGTCTCATTTCCAGGTCATCAAATACCAACGCTTTGGGTTGGGTTGATTGGTGAGTCTCATTGTTTTCCTGAGAGGAAATGTAACCAAATAACCAATAACCAAAAAGCTAACCTGGTTAGCCCACTCTTTGCCCCAGACGTTGGTTTTCAATGCAGTTAGCGAAAATGGTTTATCCAGGGGACTAATGTCTGTTTTTACATCCGAGAAAAGCATTGAAATCATTTATGTAAAAAGTTTCTTTGAAAAGATTGAAGAGACTCGCGCTACTTGCCCCGATACACATAGTTTAACTGGTGTTGCATGGTCCATTATCGACTAATAATAATTCATTTCTGTGTTTACTTTCAGTGGTAGGACTCATAGAGAAGTGTCTGAAATGATTTATGTAAAGTGTACTTTGAAGGCTTTGGGAGGCTCACACTGTTTGTCCTGTAGCGCATTTCCTAAATCTCTACAGCTTAAGTATTAAGTGTAAAGTTAGTATGACCCATAGAGAGACTAAGTCCCTCCCATTCTCCCATGGGGCCATATTTTGGAAAAATATGTACGATACCAATGGCAAGAGACAAATACATTTTTGATCCTGTTTGAATTGTGCCATGTATTTAAAAAAATGCTCAAACCAATCAATTGATTATCAAAATAGCTGGTGAATCAGTAAATAGTTGACAACTAATCAGTTAATTGTTGCAGCTCTACTGCATACAGCTGACTTTTCTTGAAAAAGACCTTCTACACTCAGTAGAGAGCATACAAAGACAGTAGATTTCATTTGAGTCGCTTTCGTCCTGTATCAGTATCACTGTGTGGAGGACATATCTGCAGTCAAGAGACATTATTTTGATGCAAGTCTTCATATTCCTCTGAAGTTCTCCACTGTGCTGAAAACAAGCAAAAAAAACAGAGGCCAGATCCTTTCTCTTGCTTGAATGTGAATCCCTCACAAACAGTCACCCTGTGTTCCCTGTCTCGTTAATGAGCTCTCCTTTCAGCACCAGGGACAGCCCCCAGCACTCCCTTCTCCACACAGACACACAGCTTCTAAAATCAGCGTCTGGTCAGCCTCGGCCTCAAAGCAGCGCAGCACACTTAAACAAAGGATCCGTCTGGTCTTGTGAAGGCAGCCTGTAGGCACATAGTACAAAGTTCAGGACTGACTCACTTGATCAGAGTATGAGGGAGATACTTCACCAGGCCCTCCATCACTGTGGTGTAGAAAAGAGACAGGCTGGACATTTTCTGCTACTAAGTAGCTGTTTGTGATGGAGGAAGCTAATTAGAGGCTAATGGAGGATCCTTGAAAATGCGGAGTGGGGAAAAGATAAAGCTCCCCCAGATAAAGCCGTTGTTTACTTTCAAATGGGTAAGTGCTGTGAGAGGTGATTAAATTCAGTGGTAAAAGCAGGAGAGGTTGTCCCCTTTTTTAATTAAATCCGGCAAAGTGTGCCTAATTTCATATTGGATTCTGCCAGCACAAATGTGTTTGTTTAATGGCAAATTAAAGCATAATATGCCATGTAACTGAAAATTCTATGACTTCATGTTCTCATAAAACATTTACGGGGGGGACTAAACGCACAAATGTCAAGCCAAAAACAGCTCATTTCTGTACACTTGACATTTCAGAGGTGTGATTTCCACATTAAAACAATAATATGCGCATAAACAAACTCCTCATTAAATCTACACTTAGCTTCCACCTAGTTAGGAGGGGGAGAGATGTGACTTAATTACATAAACCAACCAATTAATTATCAAGCCCCCAGGTAATAATTAAATGCTATTACAATGTAATTAACAGCACTATCTTTAAGCAGCCTCTTCTTCAACTGTTTCCAAGGACAAAACAATTCAACATTTCCGACTGCTGGATAATTTAACCAGAAAACATGATTATACACACACTGTGCGGGCGTCTGACTGCGTGCTCGTGTGTCTTTGTGTGAGGCGGTGGATTATGACTAACGAAGGCTGAAGGCATCAGAGCAGATTTCTTTTAAGAAAAACAATTTATGGTTATTTTTGACCCTTTAAATCGAGCTGTCGCCACAGAGAGCGCACAGAGGATACATTATTTTAGAGTGAGACTCTTGGGATCCTGCGGGGCATTGGTCACATGACTAACAGAAACAGCCGAAGTCGTGATTAGTCGTAGCTCAGCTGTCCTTGAAAATGTATTTAAAGCGTGAGTCTGTCTCTTCATTCAGATTGTCTGGCTGGAGAAATATTGGCTGATGTTCTCATGATAAAATTCTTGATAAAAGTTTGAGTTTTGCCCTTTTTTTTCGAAGATGGCACAGGTTGTAATTTAAAATGGCTATAATCAATATTTTTTACATTAACAATGGATTACATGTCTTCTTGTATGTGAAAAGGAGTTGTTCATATTGATGAAATCACAGAGCGTTATCACCTCACTCTACAGTTCCCCTCAGCCCTCAACTTAATTAAGCACTACACAGCAGACAGACAAAGTTAACCCTCTTTCACAGTGCACAAAAAACCCACTAACACCCATTAACATCCGCCTTTTGTCTTCAGTGGGAGAGGCTACGCTTCCATTCACCACCAGGTCAGACTCTGCAGTAGTCACATGTATTTATCGGCTCCGGCTCCAATCGGAAGGTCATGGAAACATGACCACTGGGTGGACACGCTAAGCAATGAAAGGCTCTTGTCGCCTCTGGTGCCAAGTACTCAATTCTTACGCTCCGTTTCCATCAAACACATGTGCTGCTTGGCTTGACTTGGTTTGACTCAGTGCATCAGCCCAGCACAGCAGAGTTAGCACCCACTTGTAGTTGTGTTTTTAACTGATATGCATTTGTCAGCAGTAACTTAGCACAACTCCTCTCCAGCTTAAGGTGAACAGAGATCACTCAAGAGTAGGGAGGGCTCAATACCACTTTTTCATGTCTGATAGCGCAACCTTGAATATCTGCCGATACCGATACCACCTTTCTGAAACAACTGAACTGTTAAGTCTTCCTTGCTTTGGTTATGTAGGAAATCACTGTTTGTGTAGATAAGACTGGTTGGAGTAAATTACTAAGCTTAATTATGAAATAAGTTTCATGTCACATCTCAAATCACACATCCGATGTAGCTAACATGAGTAGATTTCGCCTCCAAGATTGAAACATCCTCCTACAAATATCCTGTGCGGCAAGAAAACCTCTTAATTTGATTGAAAATGCCAAGTTATGTAATGAATCCTTGTCAGTCCTGACAGTCTGGTTCAATACTGTCTGTTTGCTCAGACCAGCTACATAGCTCGTATCACAAAACAGTCCATGTGCACAGGCAAAGGTCAGATCAACAATAACCGGCTGGTAGCAGACAAACCAGAGGCTTCTGGGTAGAAATGAGGGGAGGCAGGTATTGGCGGCGTATGGCCTTTCCTGGTTTGACAAACAGCTCCAATGACCTTTCTTGGTGAGTTCAGTTCAGAAATGCAAAGCAACCAGCTTTCCTGAGGACCGGCGGTCATGTTAATGTGAGCGTGCAGGTGACAGGCACGGCCCGAAATAATTGCACGCGATGAAAAATGTTGCCTTATTAGCATCTCCGGTGGCTAATTGTGCCACCAGAATGTGTTTCATTATCTATCAGGGCCAGCTCGAGCATGCTTGTGTAATGAAGACGACTGTGTGGGAAAAGATTGTGATGCAGAAAGGGGAGGGGATACTTATAATGAAACAGCCACTTATAATGTAACAGCTCAAATGACCCGGGTGATTAGTTTCTTCCCCATATTAGCAATCACAGCTTGTGTGTGTAAATGATCGAGTGAAGCTGCTGCATTTTCAGTCCTCATTTCACATGGTCATTTGGGAAAAGGCAATATAATTTCCTGACCTTCTATTTTTATATATTAACATCTCTGAAAGTACTTTCCCCCTCACCTTTGACTGTTGGTGCTTCTAAACAAACATTAAACTGGTATTAAAGCCGTGATTCTTTGTGTTGATATTGCAGTACTCAGTTCAAGCCATCACCATAAAAACAGGTGGTTGATGAAAGTCTATTGAAAGACTAGTGTGTAGGATTTAGTGGCATCTAGTGGTAAAATAGTAGAAACTTGTGAAAAATCTGAAAGGCTGTATCTAGTTTGTCTGTTCTGGGCTACTGTGAAAACATGGCGGTGCAACATATCGATATTTCAGTATCTTTGACAACACAAGGTCAAACCCCAGGAAATCTAAAATTTATTCATTGTAACAGTGCTACTAGCCTCGTAGTTACTATAACTTCTGGGAAAACACTAACCTGACAAGCCAGATGGTTTGTTACAGTGAACCATCTGGGAAGTTATCCTTTAAAACTGTTTGGAAAAGGGCAGGCACTTCCAAGAAAACACTTGGTCATGACTGGATGAGCTGTCTATCACTTCTAACATAAGCTAACTTCAACCAGTGAGATCAGACTCTTGCCAAAGCTGGTCATGACAAGAGCAAAAATATCTTTTCCATCAGGAAAAGCCTTCAGTGTCGTTCTTTACTCATCTTTCGATGAAGAAACACTCTCCAGTTCTGATATAACTGATGCTATCACAGTATCTACGCTAACCTCTTCAGAGCTTCAGGGAAGTCACGATTGTTTGTTCAAGACGAGTTGCTTCCATGGATACTTCTCGCTGTCGTCACACCTAAAACCACGCCTGTAGCTGCCAGTAGTCCCTCCAAGGACGCTGATTGGCTGCACCACCTTTGGTGCAGACACAAATGGATAACTTGATTCTAGCGTGATTGCGTGATCTTGCAATCTCGTGACTCCGCTGCCTCGCAAGGTTAGGAAAACATGGGACATGCGAGTAAGAAAGGAAGTTGGCGAACGTGACTAAACATTATGTCAATCACAAATTACCTCGTCCATGTACGTGATTTCTGCCTGAGTCACCTCAGACAGATTTTTGTGGTCGTTTAACAATGAAAACTCCCATGATCCCACGCTACTTCACGACATCAGCAAACTACGTCTTTTGTTATTGTTTTAATGTGAGAGCAGCAGAACTTACATATTGTGTGTTTTAATGAATTAAAGCAGCAAAAGTTGGAGTTATTTTATTTACATAAATTGTAGTTTTGATTCAGGGTTGCAACTAACAATTATTTTATTTATTGATTTCCATTACGCACCATCTTGCCTGTCTCGCAATACCACACAATCTCCCTGCCTATCGATTGTCTAGGGATTTGTGATTGCAAGGTAGTTACTAGAATGGTGAGTACAGCCAGTAACAAACCCCCTTACATTTTTTCATGTCTTACCAGACATGATGCCCTCCCCCCGTTCTCTTCAGTAGTAAGCACAAAATGTCACTGTCCCAATATGAAGGGCCACCCTAAAGACTTTGGTTTGGTTCTGCAATCGACTAATCGAGGAACTAATTGTTTCTGCCCTACAATATAACTTGTCTTTGTCCCACTCCATTTTTGGCATGCAGGTGGATCCATCTGTTCCCATAATGCATCTAAATAGCACGTCTTCATTAGACTGTTTCTACTGTCTAAATGGTCATGTTTTTCAAACTCTTATTCCCAGTTTGTAGCAAAGGCTTTCTGGTATAAATGTGGTCTGTCAAACAGAGGCTAACACTGGATTCTTTACCAGACTTTAGAAAGCTCCTCCGCAGCCACAGGAGACATTATTCAACAGTCTTCACAGAGTAATACTCCCCATAACAAGTAAACTGAGCCTGATAAGGTTTCACTCTGATGTTTTATACACACATTCAAAATGTGTGGCTGGAGAGTACATGGTGGATGGATGGATCATTTTAACCTCACATTTCTGTATTACACTTTTGGAAAATTGGTATAATTACAAACAATCAGACTAATTTACTATGTTAATTACTCAAAATTACACATTCTGTTTAATTCATTTTCATCATAAAAAGTGCCAGCACTTCGTTGTAGTAAGCTGAACTCCTTTTCTACTGCAATTGCTCTAATTGATTTCACACAGAAAACAGGTTTGCAGAATTACAGCGCAGGAAAGATAAGAGAAATCCGAGCAGTCACAATCGTCGTCTTTATAGCCCTCACTGAAAAACTGTTTTAGTAAAAGGAAATTTAAGTAAGTGGTGTTTGGACAGATGGTATCTGGGGATATTAGGCTTCATTTTCACAAGCTCTGTCAAATCTCTGACTTACTCTTTTCTTGTCCTGTAAGAACAGCATTTTCCACAGGCTTATAAGTTACCCAAGCTGTATAAGTTGTCACAGGAAACATGAAGTTTTAAATTAGTTACATCAAAGCTGAGTCATAGTGTTTTTCATATCAGCACTTAGTTGTCAATCACCTGATCACCCACAATAAAAAAAGGGGAGTTCCTACAAAATAAAACAAAGTTTGGTGTTGCATCCAGTCTTTACTTTTTATCTCAACAGAAAAGTTTACTCTGCTTCTAACATGCATTGAGGCAGAATTATGGGAAATGTCATGTCTCTTTAAATCATCCTGCTTATCTCAGTCACTCATCCAGCAGTGATGCCCTCACACCTTCCCACCTTGTGGAAAATTAACAAAGAAACATTCATCATGCACATTGCTCATGCCAGAAAAATGTGCTAATTATAGTATGGCTGATTTATATATCACACAACAAGAAACCAGATTACATCCATTCATCACAAGAAGCAGTACAAATGCTACGAAAAGGGGTCTGATGGCAAATAGATTGTAGCAGATGTGAACACAGAGCTCTTCTTCCCTTTAGACAGGCATGTTTATCAAAGAATTAAAGGAATAGTTCAGATTATTTGATGCAGGGTTGTGCTGGCACTTATCCATATTCAGTGTATCACCTACAGTAGATGGTTGCCTAGTTTGGAGAAGCAGCAGAAGTACCTGCACAAAAGTTAAGCGATGTACCGCTGTGGACACTGTCAGCAACCAAAGGCGTTTTAGCCACTTAAAAAAGGTCCAAATACCTTTTGCCAAATACCTTTTGCTGCTGACCCTGTCCACAGCAGTACATTGCTTAGCTTCCCTGCTGGTGCTCCTCTCTGCTTCTCCCAACTGAGGTTGTGCTGACTGCCATCTCTGTAGGTTATACACTGACTATTAATAAGTACCTTATACATCCCAACATCAAATAATTCAAAGTATCCCTTCAAGCTTCCTCTCCTGTCCCAGTGGTTGAATAAGGACAGATAATGGTCTGCAATTCCTCCACATATCACTGAGGAGAGCGCTTACTTACTACTCTCAAAGGAGACGGCAGAAGAGTGCCATCAACGCAGCGCTCAGCCTGGAAAACCAGTTTTAACAGCCCTTTCCTCAGAGGCTGTGACTCATGTGTAACAGCAGCCACTATAAATAATTTGGGGTACATTGAATTCTGATCAAAAGCCGCATCGCATGTAAAAGCACGCAGAGTGGAGTGTGGAAGGATGAACAGGCAGGGAGAGGGATGATTCAAAAGAAGAGGATGCAGAGAGTGAAAAACATTCGCGCAGGGAAGGAAGCAGAAGCAGGGACGAGGCCAGCCAATCAGATAGATGCAAGTCTGACATCAGCGAGACGACCTTATTGACACTAAAAGTCTCCTGTGAGCTTCCTTTTGGGCGTGCTGTGACGAATATCCTCCTCTTATTCAGAATGAGTTCTCCCTTATCACTTAATGGTACCCAACTGCTCCTAATAATAATCTTAATGATGATAATAACAAAGACAGCAAGATGTCTAACAGCCAGTGGCGTGCAGCCTGAGTGAGCAGAGGGCCACGCTGTGTAATTAGAAGCTGTGACTAATTGCAAATACGAGGCCCGAGAAAGAGGGAGGCAGGGAGAGGAGAGACAGCAGCAAACCAAAGGTATTCATTGTGGGGGAAGAGGCGGAAAGTGGGCTTTTAGACCTGTGACCCCAAGGTGCACTTAAGCTGATTCTGACCTCTGAACTCTCTGATGGAGAGCAAGTGCAGGGGAAATGTTAAGGTCGAAATCAATAAAGTATCACATTATCATTAGTGCTGCCAGTGGAGTGAGATAATTTTACTGGTTTCCAATTACAAGGTGCTTTGTCTTTCCCTCAGTGACAGCGTTAATTAGGTTTGCACACAGTAAACATCGGGACCGATAAATTATTGGCTGATAACGAGAAATTAATATTTATATTATTTATTTATTTATTATTCCAATGCAGAAATTAGACTAATGTTTTCATGCATCTTCGACTCTTTTCAACTCACACTGTCACATAGAAACACCATTCAAACATCTAAGTGTTCCACGTCTTTCACACATTTTCAACAAACAGCGTTCACACCTTCTTCAGAGATTGCTTCCTCTTGTTAAAAGATGATATTTAAAACTACCACAAATGCTTTACTCAGTAGTTTTTACCTGCTTTCACAAAAACAGAACGTATGTGTGGCTTAAAATACAACATAGGATTTATGTAATGTAGTGTGGCAAGTATTTTGGTGTGATGCATTCAAGTGTTCTTCAGCAGAACACCTCTCTATATTCATTATTCCTCTGTCATGTTTTTTTCGGTGTATAACTGCTTCCACATTTTCCAGGTAGAAACTTAATTCAACCCAAAAAAAAATAATTCAAAGCTAAATTAGTACATTACTGGTGTACTCTTCTCATATTTTATGAAATATTCAACGTTTTCTGTGCAAATTTTCCCATTCAAAATAAGTTCAAAGTCGAAACATTTTCACAGCCTTTCATGCATTTTCAATTCTTTTCTGGCTCACTGAAATGTTGAAGAGCTTTTAACATTTTAAGTGTTTAGCGTCAACTTTTCAACATCCAGCATTCACAACCATCCATTTCTTCAGAAATTGCCTTCTCTAGTTAAATAAAGTGATATATTTAAAACTGATGCAAATGCTTTACCAGGTGACTTTCACTTACTTTCACAAAAAGTAACCCTAATTTGTAGGGTTTAAAATGCACTATAGGCTAAAAAAAACAAAAAAAAACTGGGGGTGCTCAAACAAGTATGTAGTTTACTGACAGACAGAAGAGGCTTGTTGAACACGTCTTACTTACCAAGCCCCACTCCAACGATGAGCCTCCCCGCCAGGAGCGCCTCCTTGCCAGGGGCGGTGCTCAGCACGATCCCGCCGACGGTGAAGAAGAAGCTGGCCAGCAGGATGCACACCCTGCGCCCGAACAGCCCGTTGAGGAAGCCGCCTAGCAGGGCGGAGAGGGCGGCCGCGGCCACAGTACTTGATATGAGCAGCTCCTGCCACAGGGCGCTCAGGTCCAGCTCCCTCTTCAGCAGGAGCATCGCCCCGGAGATCACCCCGGTGTCGTAGCCGAACAGGAAGCCCCCCAGGGCGGAGAAGGCGGCCAGGACATAGACGAAGCCGGGCGTGACATCCTGCTGGAACTGCTTGCGGGCAGCCCTCTCCAGGTCCCCGGTGTTGGTGGTGGTGGAAGAGGAGGAGGGCGCTGGTGCTGGGGCGGTGGAAGCGGCGGCGGAGGCGGAGGCGCCCTGGCTGTTGATGCTGGCGCTGGACGGAGCCTTGATGAGACTCCGCTCTCCTCCGTCGTTCACTTTTTTCCACCGCTCGCCCATCAGGTTGCTCATACTACGGAGGTTGTAGTCATGGTCGACCTGCTTTCGCGACATATGGGAAACACAACACAGTACACAGGGCTGCTGAGTTGTGTTTGAAGCTTCCAAGAAAGAAAAAAAAAAAAAAAAGAAAACAAAAACACACTCACCCACTGAACTAATTTACCCCCCTCCCCTCCCTCAGTCTGGAGTTACTGCTGCCGCGGCGTGTATCCAAAAACCACTCCCGGATACAACGCTGCTGCTGCGGACTGCTGAGGAAAGTTGTTCTCCAGCCCTGTGTGGTGTGTATCAGCGTATCACATCCCTGTGGTCCTGATGGGAGAGTTGGAGAAGAGTGGGGAGGAAAGGTGAGATAGAGGAGTGTAGTGGAGCAGCTCGTCACCACCAGCGTCGGCGTGACGCAAACAAACATTGTTTTGGAAGCGTGATGCACGCGAGGTTTCAGTCCGTTACAATTCAAAGAAAATTGTACTTTAGAAAGAAACGTCACAGATTAATAAATCCAATAGAAATACATTAAGATCAACTACTGACATAAGGCAATTAGGGTGCGACAGTATTTCATTTTAGGTAGGCCTACAGGTACAAAGTCCTGTTCAGACCTGAGTAATAGACCTTTTATATGGCAGCCATTTTTACATGATATAGTAGGGTAAACACAGGTGTTAGGAATAATACTAATTAAGATTTAGTCCGTGTTGACCCATACTGTTTTTATCAATATGGCTGCCGTAGAAAAGGTCCAATGCGTACTTATTGATATACATACAACCTATAGCCTACATTAAATTACAGTGTGTCTGTATAGATTATTAATGATGAAACTCATTTCAAACTGCCTTCATGTTTCACCTGTTACAGTACAACACGCTGCCTCGGGCATAATAGGATAAGGGCTGCCCCCTGCAGGCCTGATTCTGGTATTACAGGTCCATGTTTCTGGAGACTTGGTTCTCAAACATTGAAGTATAAGTAGTATTATATTATGCAATAAAATATCAGAAAGCCTGTTTACATTTTCAAATTGCTTGTTTTATCCAATCAACAGCTCAAAACCCAAAGATGTATAGGTTAATATAAAAGAAGGCAATAAAACCCAGCAAATATTCACATTTGAGAACATGAAACCATTAACATTTGGGGCATGTTTAACAAACTAACACTGTTTGTTAGTTGGTCTATAAAATTTCCTTAAATCCAGTGTGATGTCTTCAAATGTCCACAACTTAAATATTCACTTTATTATCACATAAGACAAACCGTCTCCTAACCGTCTCCATGACCCCATGAAACCCTTCGTCTCTCATTTTCCGAACTCTCCTCTTCACACACTCAACCACCATCATTGCCTACCTTCTTTATTATTGATCAGTCTTAAAACACAGAAAAAGTAATCTCTGTCAACATGGTGCACGGCTGCAGCCTGGAGAAATGACATGGTTGTAAATGCGTTCATGCATGCAGGGGGATCAATATGTGGACAGTGGTGTCACACAAAATGGAGAATGAGCACAGGCTGATAATGGCTCATGATTGATCCCATTAGAGAGGGAGGGCAATAATGGGACATGTTTCCTGCACACATAGTGATGTAAATGGTTTCATGGTGAAAACCTATGATGTCTCTTCTCTGGAAATTAAACTTGTGATTCCAGCTGTTTTAGTAACAGCATCTAGGGGTGTCAAGATGTCTAACACTTGACAACTACTGGCCTGAGTGTTTGAAATCTGGTATGGATCATAGCTAAAGTTTTGGTGACCCATTATCTTTTCACTAGCACCAACATCAGGTCAATGTTTCCACACACTCCTACACGAGGAAAACTGAAAACGTGCTCAGATACCAAAAAATGTACCGAATGTATCCACGCTTCTCAGAGGATTAAGCAAGTGCTTGCTACTCAAAGTCCAGATGAAACGGTCTTCCTAGAGTATCTAGCTTCCATATTTCTGAGTGAAACAGGATGGCATTGGGTGAAATTTGATTTGAACATTCAAAAGTGTTTGTGTCAAAACCCAACTGATCATGCTGTTGTTAGCTAGCTTAATAATAAATATTAGCACTGTGCCTCTGCAGGTTGAGGACTGATTGATGGTCGGATGTTATAATATTGGTTGAAAACTGTACTATAAAAAAGGGACAAAAAGCCGAAAGACACCGTTTTAAAATGTTTTAAGCATGCCATATTAATAAGAGGACACAGCAAGGAGGGGATCCAAATTCTGCTCCATATGTCAGTGTGAGATATCCTTGATCTCTCTCACTGTCTTGTGGACTGTCCTGACATTCATTCATGCCATTTGAGAAGGAACTTAGTGTAGAGATAATTAGCAAAAATTAAAGAAAATCTAACTAAAGCATCACTAAGTAACACCTCATGTTAACGTTCTTTAACACGCAAAACTAAGGGTTCATGTATTTAATGCGTTTCCAACCAGATATTGGAAGTTAACTGGCCCTGCCCTGAAGTAAAGAGCAAGTTCAATTGTGTTCCTTTATTGATCTGCACTAACACAAGAGCTTCCATTGTGTTCCGATTTTATATGGCCTGTCTGTGCGTTGTTTGTTGCCCAGAAAGGAAGAACCGCCTCGAAAAATGACAGATGACAAATCCTGATGGGTTGTAAGATTGCCAAGCCTCAGGTGGTAGCGCCACAAGGGTCGATAAACACAATTTTTTATTGGGGTGTTCATCACACTAATAGAGCCATTTCTTCCTTCAACCAAGTCCCCGTACTCAAACTTAATTTGCGCAATCAAACAAACATTTTTAGCACTGCAAGGACTGAAATGAGTCTGTCGGGCAGACTGAAGAACAACATTACAAAAAGAAAGTACAGGCCTAAGAGAACTCAATCCTCTGGGAGGGAAACTGTAATTACTTGGCTGCAACCTGTGGAGAACATGAAAGCAATGCAGCAACAGTTCTAATGGAGGAAAGAGAGCAGGAGCTTGGTTTTCTGAACCTACTGTGCCATGCGGGCTGACATCTAAAACCTATAGACCTTTTTCACAGCAGGCATTTTGACTGCAGGAGGAACAGCAGACGTGTAACTGGAAGAGTGCAGTCAGCAGAGTGCAGAGCTCTGCTAGTTGAGCCTATGGGAGCATGTAGTTGGAGAACGGGGAGTGCAGGGCAGGCTGTTTGTCCAGCATGTATGCATGAGCGAAGCGGAATGAAGGGGAAACAATAAGGTTAAATTAGGGAACCATAACCAAACCTCAAATACGGCGTCCAATGTTGTGACCCTCTCACCTCCCAAACAAAGAAGAGTTGAATCTCACTCAATTGTCCCTCTCAGCTTCCTTACAGTCAATATGGTGCCAAAGATAACAGAAACAGGTAGTTATTAATCTCCCATTGCCCCTAAATTCAGTGGATCATTACATATTGGGTGTGGAATTAATCTGCAGATCCTACAGTTCAAGGCAAAATGTGGCCTGCAACAGACTAGGCGAGCCTTTCGTGAAAGCTCACAAGCATCACTATTTAACATCATTAAGGTGTAAAGACTGATCAAATATGAGCGGGATCTGGTTAACCTGCTATGGACAATTTGTAAGAGAATAGGACCTGTAATTTCCTGTTTCCAGCAGGTGGCACTATGACTATGATTGATACTTCACTGACACCCTTGCTCAGACCAAACACATCTTCGAACTCAACCTTTCATAAATGTAATTATTGGCAAGCATTTGGCAATACGATACGCATCACGATACAGGGGTTACTTTTCAATATATCGCGATATATTATGATACTGTAAGCAAGGTAATATATTGTTTTTTTACATGTTATTTTAAGAAAATTGTGATAGTATAAAGAACACACCACCACATGCATGAAATCTGACTTAAAAGTTCACTTTTCTTTACAATAAGATCACAACACAGCTATGTGGCAACCGAGAGTTTAAACGTAATACAAAATGAACTGCAGTCTCGAATCTTTACACATATCATGATACAAGTTTTTGAGAATCAATATAGTATCACAAAACATGATATTGCAATAAAAAAGTAATTACTTGTGGTGTAAATAACTATAGCTGTCCTTTGCTGGAATACACGTATCCATGTGCTGCAAAATGTATGGTGGTGTCAATCTAAAATTAATTTTAAAAAATGCTAAAGAAATAACAACAACAAAAAAACAGTATCAACAATTAATTAAATGGCTATGTTTGACATTAAAAAAGGTCACCAGCAGTGATGGACCAAGTGAGAATTATCACCTGGCATTTAGCTCTTTTTCTTAATGCTAGCAAACTGCCTGCTAACATGTTAGCCATAACCTTTTAAGGTGGATAATATGTCAGGACTTGGAGGACCTTTGGAGTTCTTTTGACCCCAAGCAACAAAAATGTTATGTAGCTTTAAGAGGTGAAAATGGATACATTTTGTGATTTTCAAAACTCATTTTTTTACTGTTGCCCAAATTACCCTCTTTGTACATTAAAATTAAGTATACTGAAAATGAAAAGGTTCGCTAGCACCCATGTTTTTAGCCTATTTTAGCTCATTATTTTTTATTTTACGGGACATTTCCAGCAGCATAAAACAACAACTGCCAGCTAATATGTTAGCCTTAGCCTTTTAACCCTCTGTGTACCCTCATACACATTTTTGAGTTTTTGAGTTTTGATTTATACGACTGCTTTGGCTGTGTTCGTGCATATAGCATTAAATTTCACAAGGCTATGTCTTTTTTGGTCAATTTTTTAAATACACCATCAGCATTTATAATAGGTCTAAAAAACACTGTGTCCGAAATTTACTCCCCTTCAGCTCCCTCGACACATTTTTGTGTCCATTGACTTCCATTAAAACCACAATTCTTTGATCCCCTTAAAAAAGTGATTTTTTTCCAAATTTTTTGTCAGTCCGGTGTGAAAGAGGATTAAAAATGCAAATAAAATAAAAAAAATAGATAAAAAAAACTACTAGATTACACCATTTTCCCATATTTGCCATTGGTTTTCATTACAGCCTTGTTTTAACCCTTGAACTCAATTGATTCTGCGGGCTCCTGCAGAACAGCTGAAATAATAACTTAAGTGGTCTCTACTTGTTGTCAGTGATGTATGCATCCAGTGTATATGCATGTAGTACAAGTACAAATACTAAAATCCATATGAAAAAATAGCTCATTGTAAACCCATAAGTGAAATATAACATTAGCTTGATTTTGATTTGACTTTTACTTTGAGCTTAAGTTCAACTAGGTTCAAAGACACTTGATCATTCAAGTAATAAAAAACATTGCATCTTGCAGCAGCATAAAGGTACGACTGTGCAGGAAAGCTAAAACAAAGTCTGGGAACGTCTGGTTTGTTTAGATTTGAGACTGAGCGGGCTTTCACATTAGGGACTTGGGCTAAGATCTGAGCACACACAGTCCCAAAGTCCAGTTCATTTGCTAAGTGTGAACACTCCTATACCATGCCAGGGCATAGTTTGTTGATCCGCACTCGAGTCTTGGAGTTTTCACACAACGGACCCCGGGATGGATCCAAGCACGCTTGGCCCCAATGTACAGCTCATTTGTTCACTGATCCATACTTGAGTTCATTTGAAAAGGTAGTCGGGAGCATGGTTTGTTCAGGCTCGGGCACGTTATGCATTGAGTGTGAAACTGACTGGACCTGGAAGTTTTGTCAGTGAGAGCAGCAGCAAAATCATCTCTCAATGCTGCCTGTCTCCTCTGGAATTGGCATGTGTGAGCAGCATGGGCCTATTTCATCCTCAACAAGGTCAACAACAAGGACGTAGAGGAAACGAGAGGGTTGTCGTTGACAAGGTCAGAACATTGTTTTGGCATTCATAAGTGTGAACACCATGCTGGGGCGTGGTTCACTGATCCGTGCTCGAGTCCATTTAAAAAGTTCATCTGGAGCACGGTTTGTGTGTTCTTGGTTATCGTTTGCATCAGGTGTGAAATCCACTGGACCAGAAGTGGACTCCTATGTGCCATATGTGTGCTGCGGCTGCTGCCATGACTATAACATAGCATCTGGTCATTGGTTAGGTAGCTAGTCCACTGTTTTTCAAAAGCATTGTGGGAATCAAAGGAATATTCTGATCAACAACTGGTCTGTTTCTCACTTTATGGACAAACATGAGTGTCAGTCAGCGAGAGCAGCAGCAAAGGTATCTCTCAATGCTGCCTTTCTCCTCTGTGACCGGCGTGTGCAGGCATCACAGGCCCATCTCATCCTCTGAGATACAAGGCCACAGAGAAAGATGCAGGAAGCAGGCGAGAAGGTTGTTGTTGACAACATATTCAAAATATTAACAATAGCAGGCATATTACAAAGTTCAGCTCCACTGTATGACATCTGAGATCTTGCGACTTGCATTCACTGTTTTGTGGCCGAGACATAAACAGTATGGTTGATGACGCAGGCATACTGTTCTTCAACACTGTTGGTGTTTATAGGCGGATTGCAAACCAAGGAGGTACAAAGGGCCACCTACCTACCAGTGTGTGTCCTCCTGGAATCAGCATAAGTAATAAGGTAATAGGCTGTTAGAAGGTAAAACTTGGAAGGGTAATAAGAGTAAACAATGTAAAAAACAATGGACATTTTAGATTGTTTATATAAAATCTAATACTGCACCAAAAATAAAAATGAATCAAAATCAATATTGTTGCTAATACTTGACATATACTAGATGATATGAATCCCACACAAAAAAAATCCACTTGCCATTTCGTATATTATTTTGAATTCAGTTATTGTATTTTTTATTTTTATTTTTTCATTTTAAAAAAACAGTGGCATCTTGTAAACAAACTGGCATTTAAAGGGTTAAAATCCTGAAAATGATGATGAAAATGATTTTTATGATTAATACTGAAGATGGAAAAGGGAAAAAAGAAATAAAAATTGGAAATATACATTTATATTATGATTATTTTTATATTTATTTGGATATACACAAAAAATGTGTATGAGGGAGCTTAACAGGATTTTTTTTGAGGGTGCACCAAGCTTGCTTTGGAGCTCTTCTGGTCTCTAATGACCAAAAAAATTATGAAAGTATCTTTAAATGTAAATCTATCTATGTAAACACTTTTTTTTGTCCAAACGGCACTTTCAATCTTAAAGTTAAGGCAAGGTATGCTGTGTTCTAAGCTAACTGATGGGCCTAAATCTTTGCGTTAACTGTGGTATTATTTCGTATGGCTGCCATGAAAAAGGTCTAGTTCATTATCATACACCAGTGAAATTACAACAATATTTAGCTACTTAAAAGATTACTTAGATTTGAATTTAGTTTTATCTTTAATCAGTACCCAGTTACCACAGTTATAGATTAGCTATATTTATAGTGTTTCGGTATACAGTGAAAGCACTCCTCAGTACTAATATCTACACCCACGCGTGAGTCACGCACCAATTAAAATAACTGAAATGTAATGAACAGGTGGTGGGTTACGTTTAAAGATCTCAGGTTTAATGTAACCTGCTGACTGTTGATAAGCCTCTTAATCGCTTTACCACCTCACTGATTTTGACTCAGTTTGCAGCTCCACTTTGCATAATCTCTGCCTGAAGAGAAATCTGAGTACCTGTAGAACATATCTTTAAATGCCATTTGGTACTTTCCCCCTGCTCTCATACAGAAAAATAACTAACTACATCCTGGTTCATGCATCCGGGTCATCTGTCA
>JAJHUR010104273.1:12508-25046 GCA_027495735.1 Lutjanus campechanus | reverse complement strand
ATCTTATCTTATCTTATCAAGCAATTAAAATCAAAATCAGGGCCAGGGTTAAGTTGAACATGTCCTGATGGTAGAAGCACAAGAACAATAAAACATTTCCTTTTCACCAAAGTTTGTGTTGGCACCAAGTGATTATTCTTAGCTTCTGGTTTACTTGGGAGATGAGAGTGGAATAAAAACAACCAGTCGTAACAGGTTGGGTTGGGTCAGAAACTCATCAGTCTTTTGTGCAATCCAGTTTGGAGAGATCTTAAAAGATTTAAAATTCCAGCATGTGCATTTTCGAAAGAATAAAAAGTCAGGCACAATTTGGTCTCCACTTCTTTCATGCACCTCGTGTGGATAAAGTACAGTCAATATAAGAAAAAAAAGGAGCTGATAGAAACATGCTGAACTGCATGAGGCAGGGAGCAGAGAATATCTGTTCAGCAGGAATCCGCTCCGGGTTTTTTGTCTCCTGATCCAGATGATGACGTTGCATGACGTCTCACGTAAATAGAAAATCGAGCCCTGCCCAGCAATGCCCTGATTAAAATCAGGGGGAGCCGCTATCACCACATGAATAAAAAATTTCAAGCACTAGTGTCAGAGGCAAGAAAGAAGGACTTTGCTTTATCCTGAGAAGTTTCAAGAGCTCAATCAATCAATCAGTCACTCCAACTCCGACAGGTGAGGCTCCAAACGGTCCAAACGGTCCAAACAGACGAACGATCCTCCAGGAACGGTGACATGTAAGTTGCATCCAGAACAGAACCAGCCCAGCAGCTGATCGGATTCTGACCATCGGATTTTCAATTCAGGCAGTTTAAAACCGAATCCCGAGACAACTTGAAAAATGACAAATATTTTAGAAAAACGGATAACACTCAGACAGTATTAGAACATTCATGCAAACATATGGACAGGTAGAGACAGGTGGAGGCGTGCTGCTGCCATCTTGTTTAACAGGAATGAAACGATGTGACAAAGCAACCAAAGCGATGTTATTCAGGAGGGGAGAGAGACCATTCTCCAGACACACCTCTGCCACTCTGCCCGCCTGCTGCAGAGGAACAGAGAAAAAACAAACAAACAAGAAAACAAAATGAACAACAACCAGAGAGGGAGGGGTCGTCACCAGTGGTGGACAAAGTACTCAACCCCAGGTCAAAAATACTGAAAGTTGCTCAGTCAGAATTTTACTTGAGTTAAAGTAGCCTACTAATGTACTTACTTTTAAAACTACTTAAGTATTCAGAAGTACAAATTACAAAGTACATTTTGTAATATAAATACCAATGGAGGCAAATTATTTGCCTCGAGGCCTCATTTAAATCCGAATAACTGCACAGCGCACTGTGTTTTGCACGTAGGTAATGAAATTCGGTATTAAACGACCTAATTATTAAAGACCAGAGTATTGATAAGCTCCGCCGTTTAAGTTTAGATGTAATTTATTATCACACGCGCCTCTCCTCTGTGTCGATGCAGCTCTTCCTTACGCACACAGAGCGAGGTCAGTGCGTTCATTTTACCCTGTCTGATCTGTTGACTTTCTTCATCAGCGGGATGTTTTAAATAGTCACCACAAAACCCAACTGGTGTTTCGGGTTTTTCCACATAAATTCAACCGCGATTCAGTTTTCACAGCAGCATAGAAGCTGCACGTGGAGGAGACTTGTTGTAGTGATGGAGTTCATGAAAACAATCGAAACCCAACGTGGTACCGACACAACCAGGTGAACTTGTAAGATTAAACAGCTGTATAAGGAGGCCTTTACACTAAACAGGAGAGTCTGTGTTTCTCTGTGAGAAACTGTCAGACCCTCTCAGAGCAGGGTGAACAGGTGAGGGAGGGGGAGGAGAGCAGACTGATCACTAATCAATCGCGGACGCCTTCGTCCTCTCGACTGATTAAAAACATAAAAATGCAAAAATTGATCACAAACTATACCTGTGTGTCCGCACAAGTAAAGATTCTGTGTGGGAAACACTGCAAAGTGTAACATCATTTTACCAGAGACAACGGATACAAATCTCGCGAGAGTTTTACAAATAAAGCGTTCCCTTCTAGACATGACCGAGAGAGGTGCGCAGCTCCAACAATAGAAAATCATGTCTTGGTGCAGAAGTGTTTAATGTGGCGAGCCGCCTTAAATAAAACGCTGTATTCACTGAGCCACAGAGAGTCTGCTGAAACGGACTTAAGTAAAAGCATTAATACCGCAATGTAAAAATATTTAATTAAGCTACAAGTAAAAATCTTGCATGCAATTGTTTACCTTTTTTATTGACTTTTTTATTGGAGTAAAGAAACCAGAAAATATTCACATTTCAGAAGTTGAAGTCTATTCTAGACAGAAAATATTAATATTTAAGTCAAATTAAATAAAAAAAACATACTTGTCCGTGATGATTAAACTGCTGTTAGTATCTAAAAGCACAAAATCTACACTCAGCCTCAAACAATTTTAACTAGTTTAACTTTTTTTACTTTTCAAAAGAGATGTCCTCCCAAGTCAGACTGAGGCTGCTGCCAAGCACCAGATGCTTGTTTGATGAGCCTGTTCAGGTGAAGGTGTCCGGGCTGAGGCCGAGACAGGTGGTCACTATGAGAGCCACATCGACTGATGATAAGGGAGTGGTATTCAGCTCCGCGGCAACCTACAGAGCTGATAGCAGCGGTGAGATCGACCTGGAGAGAGACCCCTCTCTCAGTGGGAGCTATGTCGGGATTGAACCTCTGGGTCTGCTGCGGTCGATGAGGGCAGACGTCTTGCACAAAGAGTTTAGGAAAACCAATTCTCTAAACCCCCACATGGTGAAGTTCTCAGTGCATGAGGAGGAGGGGGAGGGCACTATGCTGGCAGAGGCCACCAACGAGAGGCTTCTGATGGGAGACGGAGTCAGCCGGCTGCCCATCAACAAGGGGAATATTCTGGGAGTCCTGTTTACTCCCCCAGGTTAGTCTGTTAGTCAGTTAGTCTTCATCATAGTTTATTTACAGCCTAATAATATCTTGTAATATCTTATTTTGTTATTTAAACACTTTTATTGTGAAACAGCACTATCTGGAGTAGTGAAAAAAGTGGGGATCAGGCCTGGTTTAAGCTGACACATGATCTGTGCATGTTCGGTCACCTCTCCAGATCACCCACACATGAATCATTTTTCATCTAATGTCCTGTCTTGTGGTCCAGGAGAAGGTCCATTCCCTGCTGTGTTGGACGTGTCCTCCTTCAAATCTGAGTTAAGAGCCAGTCTGCTGGCCAACAGAGGGTTTGTGGTTCTGGCGGTTGCTGTGTTCAATGACAGGCCTGGCACTGTCAAAAAGCTGCATCTGGACTATTTTGAAGAAGCAGCTGATTTCCTAAAACAACATCCTAAGGTGAGTTGTCTGACAGACCCCTTTAAATCATATATATATATCTCTGTCAAGTAAAAAATAACGTATGTAGTGATGAAGTATTCAGATTCTTTAATTAAAGGTTCTGTGTACAGCATTATAGCGCCAGCATCATGAAACCTAGATCAAACTTTCAAACTAGGTGATGCTGATCAAAATATGGATCAAGAGAGGAGTACCAGCATGGAAGCTACGCAATGTCCTGCTGTGGACAGAGTCAGCAGCCCTGTCCCGCCCCTTGTGCCAGTAGCGCACAGTGGGAAACATGTAGCAGCTGTGCCCAAGTGCCTTGATTAATTCATGGGTGTATTTAGGCCGAACATGCAATAAACCAATTGAAAAGTCAGCTCTCATCACCTTTAAGAAGCAGGTGCACCAGGAGCAGAAGAGTTGGCAGCATGACAGCGGATTTACCACGAGGAACCAAAAACGCTGTTTGATTCAATATTTCCACTTAAAGTGATACTCCACTTTGTTAGAATAACCCACTCAGTATGTACTCACCACTATGCTGATGTGATGATGGGTGAAGGTCTTCAGTTCACAAAACAATCCTGGAGTTTTAGGAGAAACAGGGTAGCAGCCTCATGTGTCACAGTTTTAATACTGCAAATTTGCATGTTTTTCTTCACAGGTTGGCAGTAAAGGAATCGGTGTAGTGTCACAATCAAAGGCAGCAGACGTTGGGCTGTCACTTGCTGCTTTTGTGCCAGGTGTCGAGGCTGTAGTGTGGATCAATGGCTGCAACGCCAACGTGGCCATTCCTCTATACTACAAAAAACACCAAATCCTCTCACCATTACTGACTGACCTCAGCAAGCTGATTCCCACTGAGTCAGGGGCCTTCATCGTCAAGTATGTCCTTAATAATCCCCTGGCAGAGGAGAACAAGGACAGTCTGGTCCCCATTGAAAAGGCCAAGGGACGTTTTCTCTTTGTGGCTTCAGAGGACGACCTCAACTGGGACAGCAAAGCTTTCATGGACCAGATGGTGGAGAGACTGAAGCGTCATGGGAAGGACAACTTTGAGACTGTATCATACCCTGGAGCGGGACATTTCTTGATGCCACCTTATGGACCCTTCTGCCCTTCTAGGTTTCATGTGTATGCAGGCATGCAAGTCCTGTGGGGGGGTGAGCCCAGGTCCCACGCAGCAGCTGAAGTCCACCTGTGGCAGAAGATCCAGAAGTTCTTAAGAACTCAGCTGAGCTGTGATGCTAAACAAATACATGCCAAGTTATAGATGCAGTTACAGTCACACACTGTAAACGCAGACATTGTCCTCACTTAAACCAAATAGTGCCTGTAACTTAATGTGGTGACAATGTTGGCCATTTAAAATTCTGTCCCAGATTTCCATCAACTCCTTCGCTTTCTACGCTTTCTATTTTTTGACAAACTCGTATAACATTGTTATCAGATGCGTCTCAATCATAACATGCCAGCTCCATAGCCCTTCTGAATTAAAGTTAAATAATTATGGTTTAAATGTGTATTTTAATCAGCATTAAGAGAAATATTAGCAACTTTGAAAAAAAAAATGTCTACCCGCTTCATTGCAGCCCATAAAATTATTAGGAATTCAACTGTCATGGATTAAATTGAGCAATAAATTATCTATTATTAATCAATTATTAAAGTAATCACCAACTGTTTTGATAATTGATTAATTGGTTTGCACATTTTTCAAAGAAGAAAAGTCAAATTCCTCTGATTTCAGCCACTTAAATGCAAATATTTTTTGGTTTATTTACTCCTCTCTTACTGTAAACTGAACATCTTTGGGTTGTGAGTAAAACAACACATTAAAGGACGTCATCTTAGGCTTTGGGAAACACTGATTGATCATTCACCATTTTGTGACATTTTAAAACAAGCTATTAATCAATTAATCGAGAAAATAACTGACTGATTAATCAACTATGAAAACAATCATTAGTTGTAACCCTTGTTGAAGCCTACCTTATACTGTAATTGCAGAAACCCCTGCATGTAGTCAGTGTTGGCGATGTAATTAATTTACCATAACGAGATGGTGGACAGACTGCTAAGCAGCACAACAGTGACTTAAAAACTGACAGATGTCAGAAATACATCACCTGGAGACTCTGTACGGTAGTTGTAAATGTAAGGATGTTCCACCTTGAGCCACTGGGTGGGGTCGTTCTTCCACTTTGAAGGAGGCGGACTGACAGGACACTCGTCAACCCCTACTTCTTAAATTTTCTCAATGCAGCAAAGCCAATCATTGAAGCAAAGGCGTAGCATAATTGCTTATCTGATTGTCCACATGATTTGGACTCCTAATGATTTTAATGTGTTGAAACGGGCAAAGACCTGGGAATTTACATTGACCCCAAGTCAAATTAGAGTGGATGTTTTCACAAAAAACACATAATATAAGGGTAAAGTACTCAGATGGGTTGCTCTCATCGATCACCCTATGTGAAATAGCCCCAGTTTAGTGCCCAATAAATGTCTTTTTTCATGATCAAACTTAACATTTCAGAGTAACCTTCTATTGTGACCAGTCTGAGGCACAACTGCGCAATAGTCCTGCTGTTCAATCAGCAACTCTGTACGTCAAACCTGTCAGCTGGATGGATTATCTTCCACCACCAAGTCTCGAGAAGTCTTACAGTTTTTTTGAAAAACGGGAGCAAAATGTGTTTATATTTTTGTTGAGTGTAAATTTTAACATCTACATGTATCAAAAATTCAGTCATCAAAATATATATATATATATATATATTGTGGGTTTGTTGGTCTGCTCCACAACATCTTTTGTATGCATTTCCATTCCGAGAGAGGGATCTTCTGTGGCTCTTCCTGGGGTTTCTTCCATTTTTCTCTGTTAAGCCCCCTTGTGGCTTTATTGGGATTTTTGGACTATAAAAATAAAGTTTGACTTGATTTGACTTGTATCTCTTTACAAACAACTGGTAATCAGGATGACCCCAATGTGACGTGAACGTGGACGGCATTAACCACTATTTCACTTTTTGTTGCTCACCATTGGTAAACCACGATGAAGCCACATTTTCTTGTTTTCTTTTGTTTCCAGCCAACAACAGGTGACACTGATTATCAATTATAGGGGCTCTCATTGATTTCTACCATGGAAACATACAATATCTCTTAGTTCAGGCTGGGTATATGGTGACTAAATATCTGTGGACTGGACTACATTATATTAAATAGACACAAGGTGGCGCTCTAATCAAAGACACCAGTTCTTGCTGGTAAGTGTGTCAGGGGTCAGGCTTTAGCACAACTCTCATGTGTCTTGGCTTTTTTTTAAAAAGACAAAAAAGAAGGTTTTTCTATATTGCTAAAAAATATAAGGTGATGGAAAAGGAAGGAAAATGCAGACAGTTTTACTGGGAGGTCAAACAAGTCATATGCATTCACTACAACTGCAACAAAATATTTAAACTCAATATATAAAATGGATGGTTGATAGATCAGTGGTGTTGGTGTGTGAATGTGCAGAGTTGAGTAGAATAAAAGTGGAACTGAATCAAACCAAACAAAACAAAGAGTGGTGTGAGGGGCAGATGATGGAGTGAGAGATGGACTGGCCTGGTGCCTCCAGCTGCACTAACACAGTGTCCACTAGAGGTAGACAAAGTACGCACAGTCCTCACTCAAGTAGAACTACAGATAATTGTGTAACAAAGACTCAGGAACCAGAGGAATAGAAATAAAACCACCTGCAAAGAGCCAACCAACCTGCTCTTTATCAAATTAAAAACAGTGAAACTGCAAAACTGCAAAAGAGGCAGTCTTTCAAGCAGCATCCAGAGGCTGTTTCAAAACACTAAAAGACATTAAATTACAGTGAAACACGTTTCTCTATGGAGTAACTGTAAAGACGACATGAAAACATGTCCAATATTGTTTAAAAAAAAAGTTTAAAAAATAACACACTGAATGCATATGGGATGGATGATGGGGAGAGGGGATCTAGCAACGTAAGAACAGAGGTGAGAATGTGCAGGTTGATTTTTATTTGTGCAGTTTTCTTTAGTTTATTCCGCTTATTTGCTCCTGCAGTGTCATGAATGTTTACATTTGTTGATTTGATTTAGTTGTGTTTCGGGAAATTGGGGCAAAAAGCAGGTAAACTCAAGCATTTCAGATAGTATATCGCTGAAATATAAAAAAGGGGGTAGAACTTGATCCGCAAGTATCCACTTCAGTATCCACCTCTTTTCAAACATGAATGATTTATTCCTGCTGGACATGTTCAAAATAAAATCTAATCTAACCTAATCTAATCTACTTATGTAAAAGTTAAAAAGTATAGGCTCTTAAAAATGTTGTATGTTGTTTTCGTCTTGTTAAATCTGTCGTGTGTGATTTGCACTGATAGATGCACCAAGGAATCTTATTTTCAGCGTTACTGTCCGATCCATTTAGGTTGAAACTGGTCTTGATGTTGGGAGGGTGGTGTTTAAAGCATCCGGGAGATTACAATATACTGTACAGCATGAAAAAGAAAAGAGGAATTTGTGTGCATACAACATAAATACCCTTCTCTCTTTTTCCGTCATTCACAAAATTATTTTATAATTAATGTGTTTCCACTTTCATACCATAGGAGTTTTGATTTTTAAATTTAATTTACTTCTACCAAAAATCAGAGATCAATCATAGGGTTCTTAAACACTCTCAGGTCTGGATGGTGAATATTCAGTTCACACAATTTTTGTTGACTGACTGTGGGAGCTGTGATTTTTTTGATGTACAAGTATCCAGATTGCCACAATCGACCCCAGATTGCACGTGTATTACGTTACTACTCTTACGTCAATGAGGGTCTCCCCGAGAAGACCCTGTGTTCTTATCAGCACACGTCTTTACGTCAGTGTGTCGGTACTTTAACCTCTTCTGCTGCAGCTGCTGTTTGCTCGAGAGTTTGAATCAGACGTTGCACAGTTCGGACTAAAGCTGAACGACACGCTTTAGTCTGTTTTGTACCTGCTGCTGTCGTCACACCAGTAACATGAAGAACATCAGAGGTTATTAAAGGGATAGTTCAATTCAGTCATTATCTACTCACCTTCACTCATGCTCATTGAAGGTTGGGTTTAGTTTTTTTTAGTCCACAAGTTAGTTTCACAGGAAAACAGTGTTTTCAAATGGAAAAAAACAAACAAACAAAAAAACATAAAATGCCCCCATACTGCTCATCTGGTGTAATCCAAGTCTCCTAAAGGCCCAAGATGCCAAGTTAACTTGAAAGATGTTAAATTAAACTAGATTTCTCCTTCAGGTTGCTTTGCTATAGTTCATCTTCTTCCAGTGTGAATTAATTGTCAGCTTGCAAATCTTTCAAAGTAGCTTCTTCAACACGGCATACTTAACACTGACATATTTCTCTCAGCTGTGTCAGACTGCAGTGAAAGTACAGTTAATGAAATGAACACTACACTATAAAACTGAGTCGACTGACAGAAATAAATCAGATCTTTTTTTCTAGTTAATCATCCAAGTCATTTTAAAGCAGGAATGTCTAAAAAATTGCAGCTTCTCAAATTATGGATCTTTGTTGGTTTTCTTAGTATTTTATGATGATTACTGTAATTGGATATCTTTGGGTTTGGGAGTGTTGGTTGGACAAAACAAGCAACGTGAAGATGTCATTCGAGCCCTACTGCACACTGAGAATCATACAGACCTGCTGGTCAGATTCTGATCGCATTGATCAAACTGGCGGTTACGGGACAAGTTTTCCTCATTGTGTCTCATTGGGTTCACTCACCTTGATGGAGTCTCGAGAGTTGTTGAACAGTGACTTTCTCATCTCATCTCAAGTCCCACAACAGTGTAATGTAAATGTACACTTTGAGATGCTGCAACAACCAAGACACTTTTTACTGCACACTGTAGCCAGTGTGCAGTGGTGACACACAAATGAGCAAAATTAAACGGACATTTTAAATTCCGAAGCCCCTGTTCCTTCTCTGCTATACTTCATACATTCATATCCACGTGGTAGTCGTGTGTTGCACTACTTCAAGGTTGTTGTTTTTTTTATGAACTTGTTTTTTCAGTTAATTGCCTGTCTTTACATCATATACCCATCTTTGTTATCTGGGCTTTGGTCTTTACAGCTATAACTGGTCTCCAACTCTTTCTTCTTCCGACCATAAACCAGAGATATACAGTAAGATTACCTGTAGATATGATATAGATTGTGTACTGGATATACTCAGTTTATGAGCATACACAGTATATATATATATACTCATAAACAGTGTATTTTATACAGTTATGAAAACACTGTGTATTTTTATGTGTGTACATTTTGTACGTATATGTGTATTTTTCCTGTTATGGTGTGTGTGTGACTCATACAGACGCTCTCGGTACCCGTTAATGACTGAAGGAGAAGCACCAGGCTTTCAGGTGACTTCAATGTAAACCCGTCTGCAGCTGTATGAGAAGCACTGGACTTTCAACACAGTATAAAGAGGGAGGAAGTTTGCATCTGGAGGAGGTGGGGTAGATGAATGCCTCAAACAAATACAGGTCTTTCACCAAGGAGACCGGGGTTTGAGTCCCATGTGAAAACAAAAACTTTCTAAAAAGTTGTCAGGTACATAAGGTTGATGTACGTCACATGATTTCACCACTGCGAGAGGCCTCAGTGACATCATGCAGTGTCGTCATTGTAACCCCAAACATGATCTTATCCTAAACCTACCCAAGTAGTTTTTGTGCCTAAACCTTCCCAAACATTGAGCCTTTCACAACATTAGCCACTTAAAAGAGGCTTTCTGGCAGCGTCTGATGCAGCTTATAAAAAGTACCTTGTGCAGCTGTAATGATAATTGATAATTCTGTCTCGTTATCTCTAAAAAATCTTTTTGATCATAATTTTACTGAGCCCAGTTTGAGAAATGTATCTGTGAGTATGTGAACTGGTGTTGATGGGTGCTGTTCAATCACCAGAGCCCCACCAGCTGCAGACCTACAAAACAACAACCAACAGGAAAGACTGGAGATAGTGTATCTCCCTGCGCCAGTTTAACACAAAACCCTGGTTTATGTTTGACATGCTGTGGAAGTTTCCAATATATAAGCTCATGTTATGCACATACAGCACAGATATACTGTAACCCAAATAAGACAATGTCGCAATCGCTTAGAAATATTTCATCCTACGATGCCTGATCTTAATCAGAACCAGGTCACCGACTCATTCATGTGTGCGTGATTATGGACAGAGGAAAATGTCATTTACTGTCCCATTTTTCACCAGTATAGGAACTAGAGCGTGTTAATTGAAAAGACTGAGTATCAAATATGAATCTATAACTTTACGGTTCCTGTTGAAGAAACTCAAGTAGAAAATTAAGAGCTCTTTATTTAAAACGTTGAGGCTGGGTTGTTAGACGGTAACACACACACACACACGGCTCACAAAATAAGATTATCAGTTGTTGTTGAGCAAGTTGCTACTGATGAAAGTTGTTCAGTCAGCGTTGCTCTATCAGTGTTTTTGTCCCAGAAAGCTCGTAAATGGACTAAACCACCTTCACACACACACACACACACACACACACACACACACACACACACACACACACACACACACACACATATGTACACACACAGGACTGAGGGAACTTTCTCTCCTAGTTTTAAATGAATATCAAACTTTACACTAACAAAATTTGATCCTTCATATTATCATTCAGTTCCTGTTTACCAGATAAGAAATTCTAGAATTACCTGTATTGTGCTGTTTTCAGCTGTAAAAAATGTCATATCTGACACGGGGACATGTAGAATACATCATGTACGTCAATGATCACTGGTAAACAAATGATGTCCTGGTATTAGGAACAGCGGGCAGCTGCCGTGCAGAGTCCAGGGACCAACTTCAGATCTACGTCAGTACCTTGGTCAGGAGTGTACTGAACGGAGAATTGACATAACTTACATGTCTTTGATGTTGGAGGAAACTGGAGCACCAGGAGAAAACCCACACAGGCACAAGGTGAACATGCAAAGTGCACGCAGAAAGGTGGGGCAAATTGG
Source organism: Lutjanus campechanus (assembly GCA_027495735.1). Classification (NCBI taxonomy): domain Eukaryota; kingdom Metazoa; phylum Chordata; class Actinopteri; order Lutjaniformes; family Lutjanidae; genus Lutjanus; species Lutjanus campechanus. Next base: position 13,609 of record JAJHUR010104273.1, on the reverse strand, counting down.
GATTTGGACCCACAGTGATGATTATGACTCTATAATCACTTAATCAGTAGATGTTTGCACATAAAAACATTTTTAAAATATTGAAATATTGCAATGAGGGAAGGGAGGGGTTGCAGTTCGGTGGGCTGAGGATTGCAAAGCTGCTTTTTGCAGATGATGTGGTTCTGATGGCATCAGCGGTCTGTGACCTCCAGCACTCAATGGATCGGTTCACATCCGAGTGTGAAGCGACTGGGATGAGGATCAGCACCTCTATGTCTGAGGCCATGGTTCTTAGCAGGAAACCGGTAGATTGTCCACTCCGAGAAGGGAATGAGTCCTCACCCCGAGTGAGAGAGTTCAAGTATCTCAGGGTCTTGTTCTCAAGTGAGGGGACAATGGAGCGTGAGATGGGCCGGAGAATCTGAACAGCGGGAGCGTTATTGCATTCGCTTTACCGCACTGTTGTGACGAAAAGAGAGCTGAGCCAGAAGGCAAAGCTCTCAATCTACTCGTCAATCTTCATTCCTACTCTCACCTGTGGTCATGAAGGGTGGATCACGACTGAAAGAATGAGATTGCGGATACAAGCGGCCAAAATGTGTTTTCTCAGGTGGGTGGCTGGAATCTCCCTTAGGGATAGGGTGAGAATCTCAGTTATCCATGAGGGACTCAGAGTAGAGCTGCTGCTCCTCCGCGCAGAAAGGAGCCAGTTGAGGTGGTTCGGGCATCTCAGGCACGTTCAGCTGGGAGGAGGCCACGGGGCAGACTGAGGACTAGGTGGAGGGATTATATCTCCACGCTGGCCTGGAAACGCCTCGGGATGGCCTCACTGAGGACTGATGAGCTGACCTCTTCTTCTGCAATAGTATGATCGAACCTGTTTAGACAGCTGGTGCCACTGATGCTTATCTTGATGAACCATCTCTAATAATTGCATACCAGTTGTGGATGGAAACCAGCATTCATTTGCATTTTCTTGTGCCATTTTTCCAGAAATTCAGATAAAACATACAATACATTTGGATGGAAATCAAGCATTCATCAATCAATCATTTTTTAAAATTCATTGCAAGACCGTTGACAGCATTCATTTTAGCCAATAAATTAACAACCAATGAG
>JAJHUR010104273.1:0-12488 GCA_027495735.1 Lutjanus campechanus | reverse complement strand
TCACTTTAACAATATATTTTTTTAAACTAGTAATGTAAACCATTGAATTACAAATATATGTCACCTCATCTGATTACTTTTGTATTGCTTCAAAATCAGAATTTGAAAATATGCACCTTCATACCAATAAAATTGAAAAATTTGAATTCTATGAATATTCTTTTCTTCTTTTTAAATATATCAAAATATTTTCAGTGCAAATGAAATGTTTTTTTTTTTTTTTGGTTTTTTATTAGATACACTTTTTATGAGTTAATAGAGCTGTGGTTATCATGTAATCAAAAATGTAATCAGGTAATCATTGACAATGAAACTATAATCTAATTGCACATTTGTCAGATGCAATCTGGGTTGATTATAGTCACTTATTTTTTGCAATCTGATTTTGTAATCCTGATTACATGTAATCCATTACAACCCAACTTTATGCAAATGTTAAATGAGCTCAAGGAAATTACCCTAGAATTTACAAAAATGCCTTCAGTGTCTTCACTACAGTTTCTATGCAGTTTCTATAGTAATTTTTAAATTTTTACTCTGGGAACCTAACTAATATTTTTTTTGTGGATTATAGTTTATGAAGCATGTATATCTCAGTTGATAAGTAAAAAGAAAATTCTGTACAGAAATGCCAAAAATATTAGAAATGGTGTCACCATTATGTAGACGACACTGACAAATTTATTTCTCAATTGTAAACATTTTTACTCAGTAAATATCAGTGTCACAGTTCTTCGATAACCAGATTTAAGGGATTTGTATCATAGATGTTTGTTTATGTTTTGTTTAAAGTTTTGGGCAGCTGAACATGCTGAAACACTGACATATTACCTCCTTATAAAATTGTTCAATTATTTCATTTTTGGAACAGACTCAGAACAACATGAAAGATGACTTTGGAGTGTTCAGTGTTAATCTGATGAAAGTAAGTCTAATCTTCACTTTGCTTTATCGCTGGTTTTCCCTTCACCGATGCCTGAGGGAAATATCTTTATCTTTAGCTGCTAAATTCTCTACATAACAGACGCTCCACACTTTGGTTACCTGATTACTTGTCAGCCAATGACATTCGCTGTTCAAGACCCTGAGGTGTGGTGAAAGGCTCTGAAAAAGCTATCTCATACATACATGTACATACTACATACGGCACTGATGTTTATGGGAGCAATGCGCCACACGACGGCCATATTAATGAGGCAATGTCTATTGAGCCGTGAGGTTTATACCACAATTAAAATCACAGAATTTTCAAGCAGTTTGGTGATGTGTTTATGACATTTGTTTAAATTAATACTTGGATCTTAAAACCAAAATACTTTATCTCATAGGATTATAGGATTATAGGATTATGGTTATATAAATATATTCTCTTTTCTTACTTCATATTAAATGGCTGCTATGATATAATCTTGCTCATAAGATTTATTCAATAAAAAAGACGGAATTACAACAAACACTCAATTACTTTGCACCTAAATGTTGCTTTGTTTTGGCATTTATTTCATCAGAAGATCCAAAAACCAGATATAGAATCTGCTGTATCTATAACCAGTTTGCTAGGCTATAATCAGGCTAATACATTAGCCACATTTTCACCAAAGTACCCAGAATTTTTAGTCCCAGGAACCCCTTTTCAGGGAACTGATGGTTCCATCAGGCCATTGTTGTCTGTGTTTCCACTGCAGACTAAAGACCCACAAAGATTAGGCAGATTAAGAAACGGACAGGCATCATTATTTATTTGATTTGTTTGTATTTGATGTGTCAAAGGACAATGAACGACAAACAAACTGTTTTTTTCCCTGCATATTTAAAAAAAAAAAAAAGGTGGCTGAAATAAAATGCTGCAAGTACTCGACCAGTCAGAAATGTTCAGCGGTGCAAGCTCCACCCCAAAAGTTCCTGTACTTTTGGGAAGTTCTACCCCTGAACAGATACTTTTTCAGGGATAAAATAGTGACCCTGTAATTTAATGTAGACGCTGGTCCCTGTAGTGTAAATGCACTGAGTTCCTCTGGGGCAAACGGAGCTATAAACATACACTATTATTGTACAAATGTAATTAATCTACTACTGTTACTGTTACCCACCTCATTGAAAAACCTCATCTGTCTTCAGCGCTTCAAGTTGTTCATTCTGATGGTACAAATGCAAATGTCGCCGGGTTAAAGATCCTCTGTACGTCTGTGTTTTATGACTGCTGACTGGGTACGGCGCAGTTTACAACATGCCTCATAAAACACTTAAGCACAGGCTGTTATGTAACTATAAGCGCCATTGTCATGCAGCTTTCTTTCCTGTCTGTTCGTCTTCTCGTGCCGTATTAAATAAGACCCCTGTGAAGTTTCTATTGGCTGCTGCATCAGCGTTGAGGTCAAGTCCAGGCATGACCAGGCGCAGTCACATCTGCCTGTTCAGCAGTTCAAGGCCTCCATAAGCTGCCATTTTAGTTCAAATATTATTTTCAGAAATAGGATCTGTATTTAAATCAGAACTATATAGATAACAGTGATCAAGCACAACTACTGCTGGTACTACAGGGGTGCTATATGATTCATAGTGCAACTTTTAGTCAAGTCAGGTTAAGTAAATTTTGTTATCTGTTTGTAAAGTAATTACTACACTTTTCCTTCTCTTGTTGTATCTGCAACCACAACTTGCACGACTTCTACAATGGACTGGTTGTACAGCAGACGTGTTGACGCATCAGAGCAGGAAAAACACAGGCCGACTTAATAACAGTAACTTTGGCTGAATTCCATTAATTGTCCCAGTGACACTGACAGTGAACCAGCATGCACAACAGAAGGATGTCCCCAAGGTTTAATGTAACAGTCATTAATACACCTGTGAGTTTCCTGGTGTGACTTGTCAAAACATCTGCTGTGTACTCCATTAGAAAGGTTTTTGTGGTGTCATGGGTTCAATTGCTTTGCGTTTAACTCACATGTTCTTAAAAGATAGCATGAGAAGTTAATATAAGACATATGCACTTGAAACAATAATGCAAACAGTCAAAGAAACAACAGGTCTCCATGTCTACAACAATTCATAATACTAGGTAAATCAGACTAAAATACTACTAACTTCTTTATCCGCTTTCTTTTCCAAACTCCTGAGACAATGACATTGTCTCCACATAAGTCTATATATAATTTATATTATGTTTATCATCTACTATATATTATGTGTATGAGGTACTTATCCATAGTCGGCCAATTTCCTACAATAGGAAGCTAAGCAATGTACTGATGTAGACAGGGTCAACAGCAAAACGTAGTTTAACCACCTAAAACATGTCCTTATAAAAAAAAAATCAAGATTAGTTTAAATGTACGCTGTATTTAGACTATTTTCTCTGCTTTACCTTGTTGTCAGACAGCCTTTTATGATGTGAAACCACTGTTATATAAGCTTAATACCGCCTAATATCACAAGAGTTGTTATAGACATAGAGAGTTGAGGATACTGCTGCCTTTATCAGTTACATCTGTCAGTGTTATTGTGTGACTTCAGTGTTTTAAAGGGTTGGTTTGGATTCACCGGATCTGCAACTACAAGTACTTGCACTGCTGCTACTATTAGAAAGGTTTTTCTAGTGTCGTACAATACTGTCTGCTCAGCACACACCTGCTGAAAACATGCCACACAAGTCCAGACCCATAAATCTAACAACAATAAATAACAAAAGCTAAGAAAACAACAGACTGTCAGACCTTCATGTCCACAAAATTCACAATTCACTAATAAAAAAAACTGAACTGCATAATTATGACACTAATACTACAGTAATTAGTAAACTTAAACAACCATTCCAGAACAATAGAGCACTGCAGGATTTTGTTGAGTCACTGGGAAATTGGGGATGGGAAATGTACCCCCCAAAATCATTGTAGTATGTACATCACAAACGAAAATGATGCTCATTTTCCACTCCTTCCAAGTGTTTCGTAATCTGACAACTGCAATGGCCAGAAGAAGAGCAGCTCTTCACTGTGCAGCTAAAGATTTTTAGTTATTAAATGAGCAAGATGCATCATGATTCAAGGATATAGTTTAGTTTAATATGCAAATATCTTCCAGATGTTGATATTTTCAAACCATCTTTTGTCAGACTACAATAAAAGGTTAGTTCTTAGTCGAGTTTTCATTACAAAACAAATTATTCCTGTAGATATACAGCATATCTTTAAAGCATGTTTGCCTGTCAAGAACCATGTAATTTTAATCTGTCAGTTCCACAATCTGATCATCAGAAGTAGTACTACAAGTGCTCTCAGCACTGTTACCTTTAGAGGCTAATTGTGTCACTGTCTTTGTTCAGAGATTCCCTTTAACTGCTGCACATACACGCGCGCGCACGCACACACACACACACACGGAAAAGAGACAGCACACACACACACACACACACACACACACACACACACACATATTCCCCCAACTGACCTTTGACCACACGAGGACGAGCCCCTGTCTGTCAGCCAATAAACAGGAGGCCAGCCAAGGCGCTGCCCACGTCACACACGCTGGTCTGAGGATGTCGAACCCTGAACTTACATCACTGAGTAATGTGGGTCAAAGTTCAACAGCAGCTGCTGCAAGAGGGCGACAGGTTTCCACACCAGACTATTACAAAATAGATAAAATCAGCTTAATTCAGGGCTCTTGTGATCTGAGATGATGATTAATAATTAAAAAAAATATATAAAGAAGTGTCCAAAAAAAACGTGCACCTGAACACATCACGTCTGTTTATTCAGTGTTGCTGATTTTTATTTTTGCATTTTTTACTCCAGTTCTCACTTTATCCAGATTGCATGGAATTTAGCTAAACGAACTGTACATACACACGGGTATTATCACCCTGGCTTTTCTATTTCAGGCCATGAGTGTGTTACAGATAAAGATAGTGCCAGTAGTGGCCAGGACACAGAGCTGTCTGTCTCTCTTTGGGATCAAAGCCAACTGCTGTCTATCAGCGTTCAGCCCGGGGCAGGGGGAACCGGTTACATGAAGACGACATTACGTCCCGTTTGTGATTAATGATTCACCGGCGGCCTGAAACACCATGTTTTTCAAATCTGCGGAGAACAACAGGTTCATGCAAATCGCTGAGAGGAGAAGCCTCACACCTCCTCACAGCCCTCCTCCTCCTCCTCCTCCTCCCTCCCTCCCTCCCTCCCTCCTCTTGTGGGACTCCCCAGGGTATAAAAAGAGCAAAGCTTCTTCACAGAGATACAACTGACCAAGAAGGAGAAACAGTCCTCGACTCCTCCTGAAAAAAAGCCAACAGAGACTCATCAGCTGATGAGGCCGAGCTAAAGGCTCTCTGCTGCACACAAAATCTACTGAAGGTAACTTGATGCTTTTTCTTTTCAGTGTGTAATGTGAGCAGGCATATTCAAGTTATCTGCACAGGGATGCTGTTGCATCACCCAGAGTCTGTCTGACCTGGAGGTTGCAGCAGTTTCTTGAAAACTGATCAAGTTTCTTACGCAAAATAGTTTAAATTGGACAAAATCTAACTGCCTGCCATCAACAAAGATGAAAAATTAAGTTAAATGGAGGAAATATTTTAAATTTGAACACTTAATTATACTTTTTGGCAAAGATTTAAACTAATTTTTTATCTCTTTTCTTTTTACCCATTCTCTTCTTTTTTCATCTTTCCCCTTTCTCTTCCTCTCCTTTTCACTTTCTTGCCTCTCTTCTTCTATCTTTGCTCCTCTTTATTACCCTTTCGCCCACTTTTCATTTACCCCTCATCTCCTTTGTTTTCCTTGTCACCCTCTTGCCAACTCTCCTCACCCTTGTTATGCTGTCCCCATCCCTTCTCTTCTCCCTCCTCTTTTCCTTTCCTCTCCTCATTTTACCCCTCTTTTTCCTTTTCCCTCTCTTTCCCAAACTCACCTAAATCTTTTCCCCACTACTAGACTTCCTCTCGTCTTTTCTTTCTCCGTCTATCAGCTCGATCCCTCTCTCCAGACTCCTGCATCATGCCTCCTCAGCTTCAGTCCCAGAACCAGAGTGGTCCCAGGATCCTGCAGGGCGATCTGAGCGCCCTCAGCCCGGCCGTCAAGGAGTTTGTGGAAGCCAATGTGACGCTATGCCAGCCTGACTCCCTCCACATATGCGACGGATCCGACGAGGAGAACCGCGCCATCCTGACCCAGCTGGAGGAGCAGGGGATGATCAAGAAACTCAAGAAATATGAGAACTGGTAGGTTGGCTGAGGGTTAAGTTGTTTTTTTTAGGTATTTTCTGGGCATTTTCTGAAATTTTAGGGGACAAAAAAGGGAACAGTATCCTACCTGGTCTCAAATAACAGTTCTTGAAAGTATTTTTGACCATCAGCAGTCATAGCTGTGGTTGTTTTTGTTACTAAGAAGGCGGTACCTCAATGCAATTGGCAGACTGCCCAGTCATGTTGTTTCTGAAGACAGTTTGCATCAGTCAGTCGTCAGCAGCTGTTTAAAGGAACAACATACCTGGAAAAGGTCTACATTCTGACAAACCAGTCAGTCCAGCTTTTTGAGTCAGACAACACCTGCTTCCCAGCAGCTGTCAGACAAATATGCTTGAACAGCATTTTTCTAGGTGTAAGGTTAAAACTGAAATCTTGTTCATCCTGCAGCAAAAGAATGTGCAAAATCCTGAACTTGTATAACAAACATCCCTTTACTTTGCAAAAAACAAAGAAAGAAATTATAAAATGTAATCAAATTTGAAACAAAAAGAAGCCCTAATGCCTTCCATCCTTCTTACCTCCATTCCCTCCTTCCTCCTCCTCCTTCTCCTCGTGCAGCTGGTTGGCCAGGACCGACCCGAGGGATGTGGCTCGTGTGGAGAGCAAGACTGTGATTGTGACCCGGGAGCAGAGGGACACGGTGCCCACACCTCTGGATGGCGGACTCAGCCAGCTGGGACGCTGGATGTCCCCGGAAGAGTTCGACAAAGCCATGGCTCAGCGGTTCCCCGGCTGCATGAAAGGTACCACAGAGACGGATATTAGATGCAAATTAGCCTTCAATTTAAACCAGACTCGAAGAGCTTAGAGTGATTGCCATTGTAATATAGATCATATTGCGCAGCTAGCAACCCAATCCAGCACTGTGATGCTTGTTTTGCCATTCATGTAGTAAAATGCATCAAAAAGCAACAGGTATTAAACTGGCAAATTCACCATTCAAATATTGTTGATTTCATCCACTGGTAGGATAACTAACATCTGATATTTTACATATGGAACACAGGAGTAATTCACTAGAGTGACAATTAATTGTGGAAAAAGCATGTCATTGTGTGCAGGACAAAAGTTGCAGTTTTAAGATAAGAAACATTGTTGAATATAATTTTTTCGGCCACAGAAAACTTTTTTTTCACTGACTGACTTCACAGTTTTGTGATGCTTAGATACCTGAGAACATCCACACTTCAAAACTGATATTTCATCAGCAGCAGTTGAAGTAAAACACTAAAATGTTGACATCTCTGATTCTCCGTCCTCAGGTCGTACCATGTATGTGATCCCCTTCAGCATGGGTCCAGTGGGTTCCCCCCTCTCTAAGATCGGAGTGGAGCTTACCGACTCGCCCTACGTGGTGGCCAGTATGAGGGTGATGACCCGTATGGGGAAGTCTGTGCTGTCCGCTCTGGGGACGGGCGAGTTCGTCCGCTGTCTGCACTCAGTTGGCTGTCCTCTGCCGCTCAAAAGTATGTCAGCAACATTGCCTTGTTCTCCATTCAGCTACACTTAAGAAATGCTGAATGAGTACTATCCAAACACATGCTGTCCACTGATTCAAGTGTATTGATTTCTCTTTCAGAGCCCTTGGTGAACAACTGGCCCTGTAACCCTGAACAGACTTTAATCGCCCACATCCCAGATCGCAGGCAGATTGTCTCATTCGGCAGTGGTTATGGAGGAAACTCCCTGCTGGGGAAGAAGTGCTTTGCTTTGCGTATTGCCTCACGTATCGCCAAGGAGGAGGGCTGGCTTGCAGAGCACATGCTGGTAAGAAACGAAAAGACTGAGCCCACCTATCCGTTCATAACACATCATAGAGACTTCCCACAACAACCTGTCAATTCTAACCAAACCAAACGTTTCTCCTGCTCAGATCCTGGGTGTCACCAACCCTGCTGGAGAGAAGAAGTACATGGCAGCAGCCTTCCCCAGCGCCTGTGGGAAGACAAATCTGGCCATGCTGTGCCCCACGCTGCCAGGCTGGAAGGTCGAGTGTGTGGGAGACGACATCGCCTGGATGAAGTTTGACAACCAAGGTGAGGGACTCAAGACTTTGTGAAGTTCAAACTACCATCAGGGACATTAAGATTACAGCATTAAAAATTAATCATACAAACTAACATTTCTACTTTCTCCTTTGTTTCCCGTTTCTAGGCAATCTACGTGCCATCAACCCTGAGAACGGCTTTTTCGGAGTTGCACCTGGCACCTCGGCCAAAACCAACCCCAACGCCATGGAGACCATCATCAAAAACACTGTTTTCACCAATGTTGCAGAGACCAGCGATGGTGGCGTGTACTGGGAGGGAATGGACCAGTCACTGCCTGAGGGAGTCACCATCACCTCCTGGAAGAACAAGCCCTGGAGCCCTGAAGATGGTAAGAGTTTGTTTCTGTCAAATGTTCTTTAGTCATTTTCTACTCTGAGTAAGAGTTACCCTACTCTCCTACTCCTAACCAAAGTCTAAGATTATTATAGCAGCCACTTAATTTTCGTTAATAAAAACTCAAAATCTAATTGTCATAGCTGGAAAGGAATGAACAGGTTAAAAAGCTTGGTTGATGCCAATGGACGCAGGAACAGTTAGCAAATGAGCAACATTTATTGGTTATTTTCTCAAGAAGAGAAGAGATATCTTGTGATTGATAGGATGGTAAAAGAGCAACAAAATACAAGGTCATGATAACAAGGATGATAAAGCTTCAGGACAAGATCTTGTGAAATAAAGCTTACCTTCCTGTCTTTTTTGCTCCCCAGGCGAACCATGTGCTCACCCCAACTCACGTTTCTGCACTCCAGCCGGTCAGTGTCCCATCATTGACCCACTGTGGGAATCCCCTGAGGGAGTCCCCATCGAGGCCATCATCTTTGGAGGGCGCAGACCAGAAGGTGAGTGGTTGGAAACCCTGGAAAACACTGAGAGAAAAGGATAGAGACAGTACAAAATGGGATCAAAAGTGAAAGAACAGAATAGAAAGGAATGGGTGAAGATGCACTGATATATACTAATTTGATTTATGACTCTGCTTCCTTTCAGGTGTGCCTCTGGTTTACGAGGCTTTCAGCTGGCAGCATGGAGTGTTTGTTGGTGCAGCCATGAGATCGGAGGCCACCGCTGCAGCTGAGCACAAAGGTCAGTATCTATCTTATTAATGGCAAGATACTTGCTACCGTTTAAGAGATTTCAAGGAGTTTCCTCAGCCTCGTCAAGGGCCACTTGCTTGGACATTGATTAGACCTCACACAACACAAATCTTTAATCTAGAAGTCGGTTTAATCCATATCACAAGCACAGGATTCCTATGATTTAGATGACAACAAAGGAGGATGGACTGATGTCCCAGCAGGTAATTAAAAAGATGCTTACCTCTTTTTTCCTACAGGCAAGGTGATCATGCACGACCCCTTCGCCATGCGTCCCTTCTTCGGCTACAACTTCGGACAGTACCTGTCTCACTGGCTGAGCATGGCCGACCGCCCTGGTGCCAAGCTCCCCAAGATCTTCCACGTCAACTGGTTCCGCAAGAGCCCCACCGCTGGCTTCCTCTGGCCCGGCTTCGGCGACAACATCCGCGTGCTGGACTGGATGTTCAGGAGAGTGAACGGCGAGGCCGGCGCCATGCCCTCCGCCATCGGCTACCTGCCCTGCTCCGAATCCCTGAACCTCCAGGGCCTGAAGGCAGACGTGGACCTCAATGAGCTGTTCTCCCTGGATCAGGAGTTCTGGCGGAAGGAGGTGGACGATGTGAGGCAGTACTTCACCACGCAGGTGAACGACGACCTTCCCAACGAGGTGGCCCGGCAGCTGGAGCTCCTGCAGCACAGAGTGAAGCAGATGTAAAGAGGAAAGAAAAGGGAGGGAAAGGAAAGAACAGCATGTTAGCAATTCTGAAGGAAACTGTTGGTAATTCTAGAACAGCTTGTCTATAATTCCAGAACTGAATTTTTGTAATTCTAGAACCACAGATCAGAAATTCTAGAACAGAGATTCAGTCATTTGTTAGAATTTGCGAGTAATTCTAGAATATCTTGTCATTGTTTTACTGAGGAACTCTGATTTTTATGAAGAATTCCCACGTAAGAGGAACAATTTTCCTCTGATGATTATTTTTACTCCTATATGTTTTAGATTCTACTTGTTTGTTTGTTTTTCTGTGAGAATTGCTAGAAATCTCCTCCTTTTTCAGATCATTATTCTGAAAATGCTTCTGTTAAAATTCGCCTGGGGATGTTGAGATGAATGTTATATGAACTTGTGGGAAGTGTCGAGTCAACAAACATTCCTGATGATGCTGATCGTGAATATGACAGCCAAACGGTACCAGTCCAGACTGCTGATTTGAATAGGAAATGTTTCCTCTCCATCCGTTCACTTTTTGTCGTACCAGCACAATGTATTGTCCTATTGTACGTCTGAATTCTACTATTTAATAATAACTTATTATGAACGCGCAACATAGCACATCACTATTGCCATATACATGGCACAGAGAGAGTAAATGAGTCCAAGTTAGCTCATCTTAGTGCTGTTTTAACCCTCTAAACACGGGGGAAATGTAATGTTAATTTATTTTTGTACACTGTTCTCTCTTGGTATGTCTTGGTTTTGTTTTGTTGTAATCTTGAGCCTCCAAAGTGGGGAGACAGCAATAAAGGTTTTTTTTTTTAAACTAATCACTGACTCTGTTGAATTTTTCAAGGATCTGCTCTTGGTTGTTTTATTTTATTAATTTAAATAAATTTAAAATTTAAAACTGCCATATCAAGAGGATGCGACTCATTCCCAAGCAAAATGTCATATTCAGTTATCACCACCTTTAAAACTCATTGCTTGCACTTACTGGTCAAATGCACTCATGATAAAAATTGCAATAAGAAACAAACAAGCTCACTATCCATCCCATCTAATACACCCACAGTTTAAGGACTAACTTAATGTTGGGACAAAGTTGTCAGGTAAAGAATGATAACGAGCTTTAGAGAGGACAAACCTTTTCTTTGTGATTTAAAGCGATATTCCACCTCAACATGATAACCCACTCAATATGTACTCACCTCTATGCTGATGTGATGATGGGTGAAGATCTTCAGTTCACAAAACAATCCTGGAGTTTCAGCAGAAAACAGGGTTGCAGCTAATGGCAGTGAATGAAGACAAAATGTAAAAAAAGAGACTTCGTATATCTCGTGATATTTTCACACGTGCATCCATTAAGAGATATACGAAGTCTCGTGATACATCGACGCCATGTTTACATGCTACCTGGGAGGCTACAGTTGACATTTCGGCTAAAAACATGGTGTAAATGGCGTCTTTTGTGGTTAAATTTTAATGTCGCGGCTTGTAGACACTTGGATTACACCACACAAGCAGGATGGAGACATTTTGTGTTTGTTTTGTGTTATTTTTTTTACATTTTATCCGTGGTCTCCATTCACTGCCATTGGTTGCAGCCCTGTTTTCTGCTGAAACTCCAGGATTGTTTTGTGAACTGAAGATCTTCACCCGGGAGTGTGCCTATGTTCCCACAGCCCCATGTTCCCACATTTCTAAGATTTTTTTTCAAAATTAGGCCCTATGTTCCCAAAGTGTTCACACCAATGATAAAAACAGCCGGGGAAGGGTGTCACGAACACTTCGAGCAAACAGGTGGCCAATCAGAAATTCCAAACAAACGAGAGGCCAACGTGTCACAATGCAAAGACGCCAGTTTCCCTGTTTACATGCAATCGCTAAACTGGAGTTTTCCAAAATCTCCACTTTGGCCAGAGTTTTTAGAAAAAATCGTTTTCTTAAGATAAAAACGGGGTTTTCGTGTAAATGAGAGGCCAAACCGCGTGAAAATATCTGCGTTTTCCCTTCATGCAAACAGGGTCTTAGAAATGTGAGACATTTGGGAACATAGGGCTGTGGGACCATTGGGCTGTGGGAACATAGGGCTGACCCCCTTCAACCCATCCTCACATCCGCATAGGGGTGAGTATATACTGAATGGATCATTCTGGGGTGGAATATCGTTTGAACATGATGGATGTATGAAGCAGTATCAAGTCCAACAGGTTTTTTCACAGCAGACTTTTTGAAATGTCATTGCAGGAAAAGCTCAGGTGTTTAGAGAAAGAATATTTCACTCACACACAATGGGTATCAAATGAAAGGCATCAAATGAAGTTCCCTATTGGTAACTCTATCAGCTCAAATGCACTATTATTAGTACCGGTATCATCTTTTTTTTT